>CM076575.1:2045669305-2045874323 GCA_034641835.2 Pinus albicaulis
TCTATTCAAGAAGATCCTACTCTGATAATAGATGACCCCATCTCTCACTGTATATCTCCCATCTGATAACTGGCCACCAAGTATCTTGCATGAAAAGAGATCCTTGGAGTAATACACCAACAGTTGGTATCTCCAATAAGGATCTATACTCCATAATGACAGTGCTACTGATCTACCATGTAAAGCACTTGTCATGTTGCTTCCCTCTTCTTTGACATCTCCCATGCCAAATTCAAACACCGGGATGCTCCTATCTTGTCTCTGTTCCTCCTCCTGTAGCTTTTCATGCTCAAGTAAAGGTTTAAGTTTTTGGAGGTTATCCTTCCATGGGAAGCTATCACCCATCCAAAACTTTCTGAGTTTGGCCAATGTATGCATGAGTGGCCACCAACCTTTACCATTTGTGGAAGTATCTTCTAATTCTCCAAATCCATGGAGTGGTATCCTTGCACCATGATGGTGTCATCATCCATCCTTGAAACATATTCTCTTAGCGTAAGATGTTTGGTGAGAGTGGGTAATAATGATATTGGGAGAATAACTCCCTCTTCCTTGATCCTACCCAAGACTCTCTGCGTTGTACCAAGTTCTACCAAGGTTCCCAACCCTCCTGGATCTATGAGTGGTGCAACCTGTTGTGAGACATCTCTCATCAACTCCTGATCTGGTGGCCTCCTAGGTGGAAGGCCTCTAAACAGTAATGTATCATGGACCAAAGTCATCTGCATAACTAATTGGACTATTAATTGCTTGCTTCCACTACGCAAATCCAACTTTGTTTTCTGTGTAGAAAATGTCTGAGAGGGATAAATGTGCATGCCCATAATAATATAATTCTCTCCACTCTTTCTATCTGTCCACTCCATATGCAAAGTCTCCCAATATTTGACGACTTTCCCCAAATTAATCAACCATTGCACACCCAATATCACATTAGTGTCAGGTATGTCAACCACGAAGAAGTGATCAGTCAATGTATATGTCCCCATGGTGACAGATAAATATGGAACATAATGCATGCACTGAATAGTTCTAGCTCCTTGGACCAAAACTAAAAACCCCTCAAAATCATCAGTGGGTATTGCCCTCCTCTATGCTAACTGAGCATCAATAAAGTTGTGGGTAGCCCCACTGTAAAAAAAAATTGATACCTTCTGATCCTGAATGGAACCTCGAACTCTCAAGGTCAAGTACTTGGGTACTCCTCTCAATGATGTAAGGGCCCCTCTAATTGGAGCAAATGCTCCATTCCCACCTCCTAGTGGTGGTGGATCCTCTCTTGCTATTAGAGAATTGTGACCTCCTTCTGGTTTCTCTTCTTCTTCCTCTTCATCATTAGAAAATACCTCTATATAATGTGCCTTCCCTGTTGCACATCTTTTTTTGGGTGCCTATCATTCTTGGCATGTGAAGAAAAGCTTCATTCTCCTCAAGTCTCTTCATGCATCATCACTAAGAGGTACTTTTTTTTGGCTCTCCTTTGAAGGATGAGCCTTGTCATATTTTCCCTTTGATGGAAAAGTGAGCTTTTGATGAAATATTGCATTTTCTCTTGGCAAGGAATCTTGTAGATCTCTAGCCCTTTCAATAGCATCTTGAAGGGTAATTGGTTTGGTTGACTTAAGCAACCCATGTAGAGGTTCCTCTAGCCCATCAATAAACATATAGACCCTCCTAGCTACAGATAAATCATGAACCATAATAGAAATTGTTATAAATTCAGAAATGTAAGTTTCTGGATTGCCTAACTGTTTGAGCTTAGCTAGATCAAGGAAAGGTGCCTCCAGGTCTCTTCGATCAAACCTATCCACCAACCTCCAGGTGAACTCTAAATATGCAGTCACATTGGCATGCCCTAATGTAGAAATACCATGAAACCACAAATCATGTGCCTCACCCTCAAGGTGTAGCGTTGCTATTTTGATGGCTTCCATCTTCGGTACTTGGTTCAACTGGAAGTAGATGTCTAGCTTCTCTACCTAATATTTAGTTGTACATTTGGATGACCCATCAAAAGTGGGAAAGAAGAATCTACCCATAGTCTAGTGAAGATCATTGTTTTGTATGAATCCTCCACCTCTATTGTGATGTCAGGGTCTCCTATTTTCCTTGATCTAAAAAAACTCTTGAAATCTCAAATGATCCTTGAATCTTTGAGATTGAGATTCATACTCAAGAAAGTAATCTTCAATAGTTTCTTGTTCTTGAAATCCTCCATTTCCCACTGCTAAGAATGTAGGCATACTAGAGCATTGGGAAACATGTTGCTTCACTGGTTGACCACTCCAGGGATGTGAAATTCCAGAGCCTTATCCATGTAGAAACCCTTTAAGGGATTATTTGTGTCTATCAATCCTCATCTCCTTGACTTCTCTTGCAATATATTGCATAGTTTGAAGAAGAAGCTTGGGATACTCCTTCTCCTCATGTCCTCTTGATAATGGAGTTTTTCCCTTGTCTTCTCTATCATCTGTGTAATCATATCTCCGGTTTCTTCTTTTGAGGTACCTCTTCTCTCTGTCTGTGAGAGGACCTCCCTATTTTGATGACATATTGGTTGAAAATTCACAGGCTCAGCCAATATTATTCTCTAAGACCACTGTAATATCCCAAAATTGGGAGGGTAGCAATATAACATATAAAATGGAAATAACAGTGAATAATATTACATCAAGATATGAGATCAATATGGAGCCATTACATTAATCATATTAGCAGAAAATAAGTAAAAAATATTGATTCACAAATCATATGATATAAGCAAACAAGCCTGCAATAATCAAACACTCTTAAAGGTGAGGTGTTGTTGCTATTAGGGTCCTATAATAATAGGATTCATAATTTTGAATTGACTTTGAATAGTCTTGTAATATGGACATACTTTTATTTATGCAAATTGTTTTCCCATATTAGAAAATAAAAAAATGTAAAGAGGGTAAAATTCCTAAAAGAAAACTCAAAGGACTTATAAGAAAAAATATCAAAAAAAGAATATGAAAATGGACCCCAAAAAGAGATAAAAATAAAACATGAAAGTGATGCAAATCCAAATGCCACTACTATTTTATTTTACTGCAAAATAAATATTATGTGTAGCTTGTTTTAAATGCCATAATCTATGATAAGTCAAACAGTTTAATCTTGAATTTTTCACGATTTAAATTTCATGTTAATAGATAGAGAATAAAGATCTAGCCAAACAATGTAATCTTGGCAGATTTAAGGGCATAATAATAACAATATGGGGGTTACAGGGGTACAATAATAACAATAAGGAGGTTACAGTGGTTAATCTTGGCAGGAACTATACTAGTAACATAGGGACCTAACATGCCCCTCTCCTTCAAAAAAGTGTTGTCCTCAACGCTTGAGTAGCTCTGGGTGCTTCTATATAAAATTCTCATCCTCCCATGTAGAATCTTCAGTCAGTAAGTTCTTCCACTTGACGAGATACTCTGAAATTGATCAATTTTGTAGCTTTCGAGTTCTTGTTTCCGTGACCGCTTCAAATTCCAATATGATTTTTCCTTCCTCATCAAATTCTGGCAATATTGTTTGAACTGGAATATTTTCACCTATAACCTTCTTTAAGCATGAAACATGGAAAACTGGATGCACTCGTGAAGAAGTAGGAAGCTCCAATTTGTATGCCATAGTACCAATCTTTTGCAACACCTTGTAAGGACCATAGTACTTTGGCGATAATTTATTATCCTTCTTAGCTTGCTTAAGGGACATTTTTTTTTATGGTTGTAGCCATAAAAATACCCAGTCTCCTACATCAAAAATTCTCTCGCTGCGACATTGATCTGCCTGTTGTTTCATTCAATTTTGTGCCAAATTCAGGTTATCCTTTAAGAGCTGGAGAACTTCTTGTTGATGCTTGATGTGATCTTCCACTCCTTTAACCTTCGATTTTTCGCTTAAAGATGATGTGATGGACGGTGGATGATATCCATAAAGTTCCATAAATGGGGTCATTTTTGTTGCAGTATGGAAGGAAGTGTTATACCACCATTCAGCGAGAGGTAACGACTTGACCCATTCTATTTGTTTATCAGATACAAAACAATGAAGATATCCTTCCAACCATTTATTTACTATCTCAGTTTTACCATCGAATTGAGGATGATAAGATGAGCTATGAGCTAATTGAGTACCCAAACAAGAAAATAACTCCGTCCAAAAATTACCAGTAAAAATGGGATCTTTGTCGCTCACAATAACCCTTGGGTTTCCATGTAGCTTTTGAATTATGTCCATAAATGTAGTAGCAACTGTACTTGCTTTAAATGGATGAGATAATGCACAAAAATGTGCATACTTTGTAGTTCTATCAACTGCCACCATGATGACACTCTTTCCTTCAGACTTAGGTAAACCTGTGATAAATTCCATTGAAATATCCTCCCAACGTTGACTTGGAATGGATAAAGGTTGTAGAAGACTCAGGGTCTTAATTGTCTCAACTTTATTCTGTTGGAAAGTAAAAAATTCTGCCACAAAATTTTGAATATCAGATTTAAGGCCATCCCAAAAAAATTCTTTCTTCACCTTATGGTAAGTTTTTAAAAATCCTAAGTGTCCTCCTAGAGGAGAAGTGTGCAATTCCAAAAGAATCTTTTGTTTTTGTTGGGAATTGTCACAAAGATATAAGCGATCTTTGTACCATAAGGAATCGATTTTACAACTAAATGTATTAGATGTACTAGGATCTTGCTGCGAATTTTGAATGAGTGTCCACACTTCTTTGTCCTTCTTCCATTCATCCCTTTCTTCGGTTATCCAATCTGGTTCGATAATAGAAATGGAACAAAGCAATGCTTCCAACTCTTCATTCTTTCTTGAGAGTGTATCTGCAACAACATTTGGCTTCCCTTTTTTGTAGATTATTTCAAAGTCATAACCCAACATCTTTGTGACCCATTTTTTCTACTCTTCTAAAGATAGTCTTTGTTCCAAAAAGTGTTTAAAACTATCATGATCAGTTTTTACCTTGAAGTGTCTTCCATTAGGTAAGTTCGCCATTTCTTTAGTGCATGTAGTATTGCTAACATTTCTTTCTCATAAATAGCTTTCTGTAAATACTTTCCTTTGATTGGATGACTTTCAAAAGCAATGGGTCTTCCTTCTTGCATTAAAACAACACTAATTCGATTTTCTGAGTCATCACATTCCATAATAAAGGTTTTTTTGAAGTCTGGTATAGCTAAGACCGGTGCTAGGGACATTGACTCTTCAATAATGTTGTTAGAGGTGCTACTATTCTCCCATAATTCTTAACAAACTTGCGATAATACCCTGTTAACTCAAGAAATCCTCGCAACTTCTTTATGGTTGTGGGGACTTTCCATTCTTTAATGGCTTAAATTTTTTTAGGGTCTACCTTAATACCCTCGTGAGATACAATATGACCCAGATATTCCACCTCTTCTACTCCAAATAAACATTTGGATGTTTTTGCATATAATTTTTTCTCCTGCAATAGTTTGAGCACCCTGTCAACATGTTGAACATGATCCTTCCAAGACCTACTATAGATTAGTATATCATCAAAAAATACTAGAACAAATTTTCTAAGGAAGGGTTTGAAAATGGAATTCATCAACCCTTGAAATGTAGAAGGTGCATTGGTAAGGCCAAAATGCATGACCAAAAATTCATAATGACCTTCATGAGTTCGAAATGTTGTTTTTGGAATATCTTCGGTCTTCATTCTAATTTGATGATATCTTGAACGAAGATCCAACTTGGTAAAATAAATTGCTCCATGTAATTCATCCAATAATTCATCAATCACAGGAATGGGAAATTTATCTTTAATGGTGAGCTTATTGAGCTCCCTATAATCCGGACACATGCGCCATGATCCATCCTTCTTGTGTACCAATACTATAGGAGCAAAGAAAGAACTTTGACTAGGTTGAATTATACCCGCCTCTAACATTTCTGCAATCATACGTTCAATTTCACTCTTTTGGAAGTAAGGATATCTATAAGGCCTGATGTTTGGAGGAACACTTCCTGGAATCAAATGAATAGCATGATCATGATCATGAATAGGTGGGAATCCTTTGGGAGTTTCAAACACCTTGGAATGATTGTCCAAGACTTGTTGGAGATCTGCAGAAATAGATGATTTTGATGTCGGAACTTCTAGTGAGCATAATTGTGCAATTACTCCTCGTTGTTCTTTCTTTAGAAGCTTTGTCATGACATTAGAGTTTATTATCCTTCCCGGCTTCCCTTCAATACCCCTTAATTCGACTTCCTTTCCTTCTGAAAAAAATTTCAAGAAAATTTCTTGAAAATTAAAAGCTACCGTCCCCAAAGATTGTAACCATTGTACTCCTAGTACAACATAAACACCTCCCATAGGAATGGAAAGAATTGGACTATTCAATACATATTCCCCCATGGTTAGCTTGATATTATGGCATTTTCCAGAGCAATTTATAGTTCCTCCATTTGCAACCATCACTTGACATTCTGGTGCTGGGTATAGGAAACAATTCAATTCCTTGGCTACCTTGCAATAAATGAAATTATGGGTACTACCTGAATCAATCAACACTATTGCCTTTTTCTTCTTGATATGTCCTTCTATCTTGAGAGTTTGAGGAGTGGTAATTCCTGCCAATGCATTACACGATATGGTCAGACTCATTTCTTCCTCTTCTAGGGTTGGTTCCTGTTGTATATCCTCTTCTTGTTCATTTTCTTCTTCCTCTTCACAATCTATGTAAAATAATTTCTTCTCAGCACACTTATGACCTTTAGTGTATTTGCTATCACAACTATAGCAAATCCCATTTGCTCTTTTTTCTTCCAATTGTTGTGGTGTCAACCTTGTAGGTTGTGGAAATCTAGGAGTAGAAACACTTCCCTCTTTATAGAAGTGAGTGGTAGGCTTCCTTGTCGCCATAATTTTACATTCAATTTTTCTTGCCAACCTGAATGCCTTCTCCAATGAGTCAGGTTCCAAAATGCAAACTTCATGTTGGATTTCATCCTTTAAAGTATGTATGAAGAGATCAATCCTGTGTTCCTCTGGAATATCAGTTACCCTTATATTCAATTCTTGGAAGTCCTCAATGTGCTCCCCCACTAAACCCTTTTGTTTGAGATTTATCAATTGGCTAAAGAAGGTGTTGCTCTTTGTATCCTCATAATGTGCTATCATTTCCTTTGTAAAAATTGACCAAGTGACAATTTTTTTATGGGAGCAAAGCCATCGATACCATACAAATGTATTTTTTTCTAAATGTAAAGTTGCAATGCATACCTTTTGTGTGTTTTGCACATTATTGAGATCAGAATATTTCTCCATCTGTAATATCCATGTTACAGGATCCTTTCCATCAAACTTCCTCATATCCATTTTTGGAATATTGTGGTTCTTCCCGCCAACATTATAGTTTATGAAATCACGATTGAAATTTATTTTGTTCTCATCATGAGTTTCCTCTTCTATATTTTCACCATTAGGAAACATTTTTTGTATCAACTTTGTCAAACCTTCCATGTCTGCTTTTAGATCATTCTTCATGTTTCCCATTTTTTCATCGATCTTAGCTTCCATGTCATCGATCTTAGATTCCATGCCAACTTCCATGCCATTCTTCAAACCATCCATCTTAGATTCTACGCCTTTCTTCAAAACATACATCTTAGTTTCCACACCTTTCTTAAAAACTTCCATGCCATTTTTTGTTGCTCTTTGCGAGAGCAAAATTTGTTGCACCTTCTCTTGTAAATTTGATATGTCATGTTGCCATTCTTCATCTTCATGAGTCATAGTAGAGCCTTATAAAGGCTTAATGGGTGTTGAATTATTTTTAGGGGCCATTTTAGAATCCAATACTGATATCTATTCTACAATATGCCCTTTGAATCAATTCAACTTGATTCTTCAAACAAGACTTATGCAATTCGGGAAAATAAAATACACACCTTTTACTTGCTTTTGAGGAGCTCTATATTGAAATTTAATTATCTCTATAATTGCAGATCCTAAATATCTGAAATTCACCCTTGTAGTAGCCCTTTGAAGCTTCTTTCAAATGTCATAAGTCTGACCTGATTTGGATTCTTCAAGGCAAAGTTATGTCCAATCTCCCACAATGACCCAATTATGGACTGGTCCAGTAGAGAAAACTTGTACGACTTGCCCCATGTCATTGTTTTCTCCTTTGGCTTTGAAATTGATAGACCGGAAACCAAAATCCATGTACTTGCAGACAATTTTTAGATCATTCCAATCCTATGATCAGAGAGAGAGTTATGAAGATTTTCCCACGATAACCTCTTTGAGATGAAATTTAGGAGCTTGAAAATGACATAACTTCCACAGGTCATATCTCTGAAAATATTGCGAACCAAGCTCTGAAATTTTGCAAAAATTTTCCACAGGATTTCGGCTTCACTCTCTAAAAATTTCTTCTTCTGAATCTTCGCAGAAAAAAATTTATAGCTAAAATTCTGCGATGACCTGTTTAGGTTAAATTCCAGATCCTGCAAAATTACCTAACTTCCACAGATAATATCTCTGAAAATATTGTGAACCAAATTCTAAACTTTTGTGATGATGTTCCTTAGGATTTCAGCTTCACTCTAAAAATTTTATCTTCTGAACCTTCGTAGAAAAAATGTTATAGCAAAAATGCCACGATGACCAATTTGGAGCAGCGAAAACCATAGAATCCAAAGCTCTGATACCAAATGTTGTGAAACCAGCTCCAAAAATAGAAGAAAAGAGATATCGATGCCTTAGAAATAAGCCACTTCCAGGGGGCAACCTCCAATACATTACATGAATGAAAAATTCTTGGATGATACAAATTACAAAACCTCTTTTCTATATATAGGAGTCCATGGGGCCACAATGTAATCCTAGTCGACCTAACAATAATAATTTAAGGGAAAAATAATAAAAGTATGGGGGTTACAGGGGTACAATAATAACAACAAGGTGGTTACACTAACAACAATAAGGGACTATACTAGTAATATAGGGACCTAACAACTTTATCTGCTTATACTACTAGACCTTCTACTCGTGATTTAGATACCACTCTTTTAAAATATGTAGGTTCATCATTGTTTACTACCACATCATCCATTACTTCCACTATAATTCAATCCTCAAAATCCTTCATTCCTAAGCTCCCACTTCAGCCTAGAATTTTATTTGCATTGTCCAACACCTCAAGTCCATCCCCTAGCATTTCTACTGCTTTTTCCACTACTTCATTCTCATTTACAAGCATATTATCTAGCACTGCTGCTACATTTTCCAATACCTCAATCAACATCCCAACTAAATATTCTACTATCCTAACTTCATCTGCAAGTGCTTAAAATTCATCACCAAGTATAGGTAACTTACCTCCTAGCCTAGCTAGACTTCTAGCCATGGCTACCATAAATGCTCCCTTGGTCCTACTAGCACAGTTACATAACATGCCCCAAGATTATCAAAGTAAAATCCCTCAATTTGATGGAACCAGTTACTACAATGCAAAACAACATGTTAATAAAATGATTGACTATTTTGAACTGCATGAACTTGATGATGATGATTTCCAAATGAGACTTTTTTCTCAAACCTTAGTTGCTAATGTGAAAAAGTGGTTTAGAGGTTTGAATGCTGGTAGTATTTTTGATTTAGCTACTTCTCATAGAATGTTTATTAATAGATGGGAGAAAAATAAGAATCCATTATAGATTTTGTCTGAATTTGAAAACATAAAAAGAGCACCAAATGAAACAGCCCAAGACTATTGTACAAGATATAACAGTATTTACAATGCAATCCCTGCCAATCTTAAACCTCCTCCAGACTTTGCACTGATCAAATTCCTTGATGGATTTGATACAGATATGGCTTACCAACTAAGAGAGAGAAATCTAGAAACCTTAGAACAGATGAAAAGTAATGTTGTAAGTGTAGAGGCAAATTTGTTAGCTAAGAAAGCTAGATTAAGAAATGAAAGGAGAGTCACAATAAAAGAGGAAACATCAACTTCAGATTTAAAAATAGATAACTTATCAAAAACATTAGAAAGAATGATGGATATTTTAGACAATATAGAAAGGAAGCCACAATGGTATAACCAACAACAAGGACCTCAAATTAGAAATCCCAATTTCAAGAAAAACACCAACACTGGAAAATATAGAGAATCAACACTTGACCAAACAATAAGACCACCATTCCAAGAGAACTATGTTGAAAGTTCTCACCAAAACGAAGATGATGAAGACACTCATATCAATCTAATGGGTATAAATGATGATAACACCATTTTTGTTACACAGGAAGAATAGAAGTTATATGAATTACAACAGTTACAATTAGATTATGGTGAGCCTTTTGATTACAAGCAAGGTTATGAGTTTGCAATTAATGAAGTTCATAAGAAGTATAACCTTAGGAGCAACAAAAATGTAGAGCCTCCTACTAAGAAATCTGCACAAACTCAAATAAATAAAACAATAGAGTCTTCTACAAACAAAGTACTACAAATCCTCCCTAGGGAATCCAAACAAAATTAAAATTCTAATCAGAAAATCTTAAGTCCCAAAATTACACCTAGTCCTAAAATTGTTGACATCACAAATGGTGTTGTTCAAACATCATCAGATCCTCAAAAGTCTGCTAATGTTAAGACAACAAATTCTGTTAAAACAACAATTTTAGATCCAAAAACATTTGTTGCTGATCCAAAATCGGTTGATCCTAAAATAGTAGCTACCAAAATAGCTGCTGAAACCTTAAAACTTTCCAAAATTTCCAGTGCTTCTCAAACTATCCCTAAAAAGAAAATAAAACATAGTAAGACAGTGGAAACACGAACAGAAAATGAAAAACCAACTATAGAAAAAGAATAGAAATACAGACAAACTACAGTTACAAAAGAATAAATAATTCAGCTAGGAAAAACTCAAGCCCCATTTAACATCCAAGCTGAAATTACCAAATTGAAGATACCGATTCCTTTGACATAATTGGTGAAACATGACCTATACAAATCACATATTACTGAAACTTTAAACATGAATGATGGAGAATATTTTGTAAATTTGAATGATGACCAACCAGAGCTGATTTTTGGTCCTAATGTGAATGGAAAACACCAAGAAGGAGGAGTTCCTCCTTTCTATATAATCTTGAATGTTCATGATCATATTTTACATAATGCCATGCTAGATTCAGGAGCTTCACACAATTTGATGCCAAAAGCAATCATGGAAACCTTTAATTTAGACATTACTAGGCGTTAAAAATATCTCTTCTCATTTGATTCCAGCAAAGTGAAATGTTTATGATTAATCAAAGATCTATGTGTTACCTTAGTTCAATACCCTGGAAAAAGCATAGTCATGGATATTGTAGTAGCCGACATCCCTCCTTAGTATGGAATTCTCTTATCTCGCTCATGGGGAGCTAAATTGCAGGGATCTCTACAACTAGATATGTCTTATGCAACAATAATAGTTTTTGGTCAACCCAAGAAGCTTTACAGAGAGAAATTAATGAAGTAAATGGTTAGTAGTGTAGAAGCACCTCAAAATTATCATATTTACTCTACACCTACTGATATGGGCTCATTCATTTTATGTAATTCTGAAACTGGCATTGATAACAACATTGAACTAAAACAGAAAAAGAAAGCATGAGACAGTGAGAACATTTTTCATGAACCAATATGGCACCTAGACTTTGATGGATTAGTTAATAAATTAGGACCAAGAGCAGGAGTTTGGACACACAATATGGAAAACAATCATGCAAAAGGTGATGCTTTTAGGTTAAATTTCAAATGTACAAACAACATGGCTAAACATGAAGCTTTGATTTTAGGACTGCAAATTGTCAGAAATTTAGGATCTAAACGAGTGTCAGTCATGGGTGATTCTAAATTAATTGTGAAACAGATAAGAGGAGAAAATTTTGTATATAATCCTAGATTAATCCAATATAGAGAAAAAGTTTTAGATCTGATTAGTGAACTGCTTGAATGTGACTTTGCTGCAATACCTAGGAAACAGAACATGCATGCACATAGTTTAGCAACTTTTGCTAGCACCTGCAATTTTCCAATTCAACCAAATCATAAATATACAACAGAAGTTAAACACGAGCTCACTATACCAGATAATCTAAAATATTGGTAGATATTTTCACAAGATGAACAGATTTATCATTTCATGAATGCTGAGGGAGAGTTTCAAAATTGTAACATAGACAGAAACTATACAGTAGAAGATACAATAGACAGTGAAATAGATGCAAATAACTTAGATTTTTTTGAAAATGCAAAAAGATGATGGAGCTTAGTGAAAAGAAGTCGCCTTCACTAAGTGGGCCCGCAGGCTATTTTTGGCGCAAAGTCTATTTTTAGACATATGGATCATGGTCTATGAGTTGCAGGATGCTATTTATGGATGATTGGTCAAGTTGGTAAAAATAGATGGACCTCTATTTTTAGACATTGGGCGGAGTCTATTTTTAGACTGCCAGTCTAAAAATAGATCAGTTGAATATTATTATCTCTTAATAATATTTGGACTATAAACATTATCTTATCCTCTTGGAGCACTTCAGTTCGAGCTATGGATGTGGCACATGCAGTTGACAGAAGGAATTACGCTATTCCTAGGGTTTAGTTGAGCTATTTCATGGTTGACTTCAGTTAGAACTCATGTGGTAGAGTTTGGTGGAGTTAATGAGACAGTTGATGGAGTTGTGTTCGGTTTAGCTTAGTTGAACTAGTTGTATTTAGTCTAACTGATAAATACACTAATGATGAGTGGTGTGAATTAATTATTAATTAATTCACTAATTATTAACTCATAAATCAACTAAAGAATAAATTATTTAACTGCAATGCATGGATAGTTCATTGGAGACCAGTGTTAGAGGTGGGTGAAAGGGTGAGTCTACTATCAGTTGTGACTATAGATGTGCATGAGATTTGCACACACATTGATTGAGATTGCCAATGAGGATTGTGCAGTACAAGCCAGTGGGATTCGAACTTGGATCTCATCATTATTCATCTTGGATTGTGCAGTAGAGGCAGACAAATAGGTGGAGGAGATTTGAACTTGTGACTTGTTCATATCTAAGCTAGTTAGTGTGTAGCATGTGAGATAGTGCTGAGAGCTTATGAGGAGCTTTGTGCTATGTATTGTTACATTTTCTCTATCATTATAATATACAGATAGTTAGGGGTTTTCAATTGTAAGCTTTCCCCATTACATACTGTGTTATATGTGTGCTTGATTATGTTTTAATGTGCACATGCGACTGCTTCTAATTCCGCAAATTGATGATCAATGGTAGAAGAGATTATGTATTATGCATGAAGCTCAAATAGTGTGTAATTAGGATAATCTCGGTGAATAATTAATCCATTATTCAAATTTCTACAGATTTCACTAAACCCAATAAATTCACTAAAATAGAAATATATAATTTAGAAAAGGTAGAAATAGAAGAGTTAGCAGATGATGATTCTGAGATATAAACCATAAAAAACAACTTTTTACCTAGGGGATTAGCCCCACTTGAAGATCTTTTTGATTCTAATGACGTTGCCAGAAAACCAAAGTTGGAACCACTAATATCTGAAATAGAAGAGTGCAATATAGGAACAAAAATAAGGCCTAAAATGATAAAACTTTCAAAAGCCTTACCTCAAGATGAAAATTTGAAATTCATAGCCTTGTTTAAATAATTTCAGGATGTATTTGCATGGAGTTATGAGGACTTAAAATCCTATGAAACTAGCATAATACAACACAAAATACCCATAAAAGAAGATCAAAAACCTTTCAAATAGAAGCTAATAAGAATTAATCCCGTTCTTCTACCTTTAATTGAAAAATAGGTTAAGAGGATGTATGATGCCCAGATAATTGTACCAATCATACATTCTGATTGGGTTTCAAAACTAGTTCCTACTAGAAAAAAGACAGGGAAAATAAGGTTGTGTGTTGATTTCCGGATCCTAAATAAAGTGTCCTTAAAAGAAAATTACCCTCTCCCCAAGATGGATCACATTTTACAAAGGGTGGTTGGTTCATCAAGGATTTCACTACTTGATGGATTTTATGGGTGCAACCAGATTTTAGTTAAAAAAGAAGACCAACCCAAAACTGCATTTACTACTCCTTGGGGCACTTTCATGTATTTGAGAATGCCTTTTGGACTAATGAATGCAGGAGCCACTTTTCAGAGAGAAATGGATAAAGCCTTCACTAAAGAGATTCATGATTTCCTTGTAATCTATCTAGATGATATCACTGTATTTTCTAAAACTGATAATGAACATCTAGATCACTTAAGATAAGTTTTTATCAAATGCAGGAAATTTGGCATTTCTTTAAATCCCAATAAAACTCTCTTTGGACTAAAGGAAGGAAAAATATTAGGTCATATCATATCTAAAGAAGGAATTAGAATATATCCAGCCAGAATAGAGTCAATTCTAAACATTAGTCATCCCAGGAATATTAAATAATTGCAAGCTTTCTTAGGTAAAATCAATTTTGTTAGGAGATTCATCTCTAACTTAACAGAGATAATTAGAGAACTAAATAACATTCTAAAAAAGGACTCAGCACTTAAATGGACAGTGGAGGCCAAGAAATCATTTGAGTCAATAAAACAAGCCCTCACAAAAACTCATGTCTTAATAAGTCTTGACTATAAAAAAGATTTTATTATTTTTTCCTTTGCTTTAGAACACACTATTGCTTCAGTCTTACAACAAAAAAATGATCAGGGCTATGAGTAGCCCATTTATTTTTTCAAAAAATCACTTAAAGATGCCACTATAAATTATAACATAATGGAAAAGCAGGCACTAGCATTAGTGAAGGTTATAAAAGACTTTAGAGTGTACATATTATATTCACATATCATTTCTTATGTTCCAAATTCAGTAGTAAAGGACATTCTAACTTAGAATATGCTTGATGGTAAAAGAGGCAAGTGGATTGCCACTATTTTGGAATATGACGTAGAAATTAAGCCCACCAAACTCATTAAAGGCCAAGGTTTAGCAAAAATTATGGCTGAATCAAACTGTCATGCACTAGATATAAATTTTATTGCCCAATTAGATGATCAAGAAGAGATGGCGACTCCAGAGATCAATGAAGCCATTTCAGACTCACCATGGTATGCAGATATTATATTTGTATTACTAAATTTACAGTCTGCTCCTGGATTATCAAGAACTAAATCTAGATTTTTAAATTTAAAGACAATGAAATTTTGTATTATAGACAATGCATTGTTTTGGAAAGATCGTGGTGGAATTTTATTGAATTTTTTACTTAAAAATGAAGCTAATAAATTTATGGAAGAGCTTCATGCAGATGATTGTGGAGGACATCTTTATTGGAATTCAACTGCAGACAAAATATTGAGAGCTAGTTTTTACTTGCCTACATTGTTTACAGATGTGAAAAAATATGTGCCCTCTTGTCACAAGTGTGAAACCTTTAAAGGGAAGAAGAAGCTGCTACCTTTACCCCTTAAACCCATTTCCACAGAAATGCCTTTTCAACAATGGGGTCTTGACTTCATTGGTGAAATTCACCCTCCATACTCAGCTCAACAAAAGTGGATTTTGACAGCCACAGACTATTTTACAAAGTGGATAGAAGCCATTCACTCCAGGCAAGCCACTGATACTATCATAATCTCATTCCTAGTAAACAATATCCTATCTAGATTTGGATGCCCCCAAAAGATAATCACTGATAATGCAGCTGCATTAAAGTCCAAAAAGATGATTGATTTCTATAACAAGTACCACATTACCCTTGGCCATTCCATAGCCTATTACCCTAAAGGTAATGGTCTTGCTGAATCCTCCAATAAAAGTCTTGTAAACATCATCAAAAAATTACTAGAAGACAATTAAAAGACCTGGAATAAAAGGTTAGTTAATGCCTTATGGTCAGATAGACTTACCACAAATAATTCCATTGGTACATCCCCTTACAAGCTTGTTTAGGGGATGGATGTTGTTTTTCCATCCTCTTTAGGAGTACCAGTAATGAAAATGATCCAAGAACTGCAGGTTGAAACCAATGATATTCAAAGAAGGATAAACCAAACCATACACTTGCAGCAAACCAGGGAGGAATTATATCTTAGATCTCAAGTTGTTCAAGATAATATTAAAAAGGTATTTGACAAAAAGACTAAAGAATATGATTTTTATATGTGTGAAAAAGTTCTTAAGTGGGATTCCAGGAGAGAATAGAAAGGTAAACATGGGAAATTTGATTTCAAATGGAAAGGTCCTTATTTCATTTATGGTTATAGAGGAAACAATGCATTCTTTTTGAAGGAATTGGATGATCAAAATTGCTTGGTGGACCTATCAATGGTAGAATGTTGAAGCATTATTATTCCCTAGAATAATAGTAGTTCATTTTGTTTACTTTACTCATTGTAAATAACATTTCAAATTTTAGATTGGATTGGATGCTTTTCTTACAAATTTGAAGCCCAGAGAGAAGGCCCTAAGATTTGAAAGATAAAATATCATAAGTATGAATAATGAAGAGCTCAGAAAGCAGTTTCAAGGCCAGCAACAATAAAATTCAAGGCTAATGATCTTAAATTTCTTCAAATTTCACTAGGAAATGCCATCCCCATGTGGAGCCACTGTTAGGGTCCTATAATAATAGGGTTCATAATTTTGAATTGACTTTGAATAGTCTTGTAATATGTCCTTACTTTTCTTTCTACAAATTATTTTCCCATATTAGAAAATAAAAAAATGTAAATAGGGTAAGAGTCCTAAAAGAAAAATCAAAGGACTTAAAAGAAAAAATATCAAAAAAAGAAGATGAAAATGGACCCTAAAAAGAGATAAAAATAAAAAATGGAAGTGATGCAAATCCAAATGCCACTACTATTTACTTTTACTGAAAAATAAAGATTATGTACAGCTTGTTTAAAATTCCACAATTCATGATAAATCAAATAGCTTAACGGACTTTTTCATGAGTTAAATATCATGTTAATAGATAGAGAATAAATATCTAGCCAAACAGTGTAATCTTGGAAGATCAGTAGTTAGGTAGAGAATAATAAGGAGCTCAACAGTTTAATATTAGCCCTTGGAAGAAATAAGGATAGAATTAGTTAGTTTTTTGTTTTAAAAGAAAAATGAATAAGGGTTTGTGAGCTCAAATGCACCCATGTAAATGAAGAAAAAATGTTAGGGTAGCAGATGGGTAGGCAAAAGTGGTTTTTATAATCTTAGATAAGCAAAAAATTGGTCATTTCATTTACTAACTTCCTTCAAAAATCATTCACTTGTAAAAATATTCCATCCCCTCCATTTTCATTCCTTCCCCTTCATTTTTCCCTTTTTCCCAGTATCATTCATTTTACTTTGCAAATATCCTCTTTTCCTAAGTTAGAAAACACATTTGACCTTTTAACTAATTCCCCTTTTATTCAAAAATACCCAAAAACCCAAAAAATAATTTTTTTCCTAAAGTATAAAAGAGAAAAGGCTATATCGGGACCCACAAATGACGAAATCTACTATTGATATCATGTTTTACACCATTCTTAGTGTATTTAACATTCCCGAATTACAGTTCTTTATGAACATTAACTTATATATTAACTCCTTATATATACCTTTTAGCCTGTATTAAATTAAATCCTTATATAATATATCCCAACCCATATTTCTAGTTTAACCTAGGTTTTATTTCCCCTCATGTTATATAATCCCGCTCATCCCATATGTTAAAATTAATAAACAATATTTATTAATCCCAGTCCCATTATATTTAATCCCCACCAGTTCTAATGTTACACTTACCTACATATAATTTGTTAATATATTAATCTCCGCTTATCATTATAAACCCCATTTCTATGTATTAAACCTTATCTTAATACATATTTAACCTTCCGCTGCATTTAAATCACAGGCCCCACACCGTATGAACCTGTAACTCTATCACACAATCCAAGCCGTTTGCATTTCACCCTCCAGATCCAATGATAGTTATCCCTTGTTGCACATTTCATTTATGTGATGGTTAACCACCTCCAAAGCTTGCGATAAGCATGGTTTGCAGACTGTCTCTCCCCTCTACATGTCTCAATTGTATTGGATCGCACCGATCAAACTGATTCCATTTACCACCTTCAAACTGTGCAAAAACCACTTGACTATTTTTCCCTCCCCCACGCCCAAACCACCCACCTATTTGAATTGACCGCCATTCAATGCATTCACTATTGAATTAAAAATGTTTATAAATTGTCCATTTTGCATTGTTTTACTCTTCTGTTACCGTTTTCATGAAGTAGAAGCATTGCAGACTGAGACAAACATTTCTAACTCTATTTTTTAGCCTAAATCAAACAGAATTCACCAATTTGATTGCTACAACTACTGCAGAAGTTCTCCAAGTGCTATAAATACCAACAAAAGCTTCTGAAAGCTTTCCACAACCTCAGAAACCCTCTTGAAAAAGCAACACTTCAGTTTTCCTAGGTGTTCTTTAGAAGTACAGACTTATTCATTGATCTAAAATATTATTACAGTTAATCAAATCATTTAGAAACCTCTAAACCTAAAGGAAACCCCATTTGCCTCCTAAATGCTTTATTCTGTTAACCCTGAGCAATCCTTTCAAAAATTCTGAAACTTTGGACTGTTAAAAATAAAATATTGAGTAAACCAAACAATTTTAAGCCATATAAAAACCTAAAAAAGCCTTTTGTGGCCTTCAAACCCTTTCCTACATTACTTAGGCATCATTTTTTCATAAAGTTGAAGTCTTAAGATTGTTTTTTATCACAAAAAGTGCATTATAAGCCCTAGATATAATTTGCAGTAGCTCTAATGTCTTAAAGTTTCTCTTTTGTTACATAGATTAAATTGGGTTAATT
The DNA here is from genome assembly GCA_034641835.2 of Pinus albicaulis. NCBI lineage: Eukaryota > Viridiplantae > Streptophyta > Pinopsida > Pinales > Pinaceae > Pinus > Pinus albicaulis. The sequence goes on from CM076575.1 coordinate 2,045,688,261, forward strand.
GAATGAATTAAATATCCCAAAATAGGGAAAATAAGCAGTATTGGGAATATCTTAAAATATTCCAAAAATGGACTACTCAGCAATGCATTCACAGAAAAATGCATTTCTAGAAATATATGCCATAGAAATGAAAATAATCACTTGGATCCATTATATATATCTATCTAGCATCCAAGTCCAAGAGGAGATCAGAAAGAAATGAAACAAGCTGAGGTAAACAAACCTCCCACACTAGTGTAGCTAAAAATGACCAAAAACCCCAGACACTGCTACTCAGAAATAATACACAAAAGAGACTGCACAGTATTATGAGGGTTTCAACTTAGAAAATAAGAGAATAGGTAGATATACTCATATATTAATCAATAATTCTTAAGAAATTGGATCTAGTCTCCTTATACAAAATACAAGAGAACCCGGGAAGGGTTTCTTGTCATTCACTCTGCATACAAATGTGATCTTCAGAAAATTAATGAATAAAAATTGCAACACTGAAGAATAAGAGTGTAAAAGGCTTAAATATTTCTGATATGATGTATATCCCTCAAGGGATTCCTCCCATGAAAGGATGAACCTCTCAATCACAAGAAAACACTGCAAGGTAGCCACTAGATCATCCACTAAAGCTGCCTCCAAAATAATGCATTCCCTAGCTGGAACAACACTGGGAATGTTGGGGAAATGAGTGGTCTGCTACCACAGATCTGAAATGAGCTCATTACCTCTCCAAACAGATCTCCCAATGGAAGTAACTTCCCTCCTATGAGAAACTAGCTCAGAAAAGTGGGATTTCAATCCCTTCCACTGCTGCACCCTGCAACACATCACAATAAACTCCAGGAACTGCGCTAGTGAAGTAAGCTAAAGCTTGGCCTGAAAAATTGATGTGGAAAATGAATGCAAACTCTCCCAAGAGGCTCCTCAAAGAAAGAGGTGGGATTCCCTCTCGGGAACACCCGGTGCTAAACAACACAACAACCCTGCTAAATAGCGAGAGGAAGCAAAAAGTCTGAGCAGACAAAATAATGATCTAAAAAAATGAAGACTAATTCTGCCATCCTCTTTCTTAAATAAAATATGAGTTTTCTTTCCCTTGGCCCCACTAAATTAGGTCATCCCCATCAAAATATTCATCTCCCTCCAAAACTTCGATATTCCTTCTTTGATTCCTGCTCCTCCACATCTGCGCTGTTGACTTAGTCAAAGTGGGCTGAATCAACCTGATATTATCCTTGTTCACACATGGAGGTGTTTTATTAAGCTTCAAGGAGTGTCTCCTTTCAAACTTGAAGTATTTTTATTCCTTCTTAGGAGACCTATGGGTTTTTCTACCCATTTATTCACCGACTAAAGATACTGCTAATTCTAATGTTCCATTTAGCTTTGAGGCTAAAATTTGGGAACATTACAGTCCTCCCCTACAAAATTTTTTCTTTTCCTCAAGAAAATGTATGAGTGAATCTTTCACCCATTCTATCATCCAGATGAAATGAGCCAACCTAGGTAGCTCATCAAAAGAATCATCAACCTCGGTTCTATACAATGTGTTGGGGCTGCATGGAGAGATTGGATTTTGCCATCCAAATGGTTTCTCTCTCCATTTATGGTAAACATGGGGATGCCTTTGTCCTTGGGCTGAAATAACATGGCCTCCAAGAATGGCCCAGGTTCCCCCATCAAAAAATTCAGCCATGAAGTTCCTCCTCAAGTTCTTCAAGTGGTTCCTCCCACAAGAAGGAAAAGAGTGTGATGTGGAAATCATGGTTTGCCCATGGTTCCTCCTGAAATGTACAACATGTAAAGTGGGGAGAATAATGCTCCTAATGGGAATCTCTAATACCTCCAGCACTCTCCAAACAATGCCTCCCATAAATATAAAAATATCAGCAATAAATGGAAGCAAAATGCAATAAAAACAAGCTGCCATATGACAACCATAGAGTGGTTCATAGTTCCATCAATGGAACTAGCACAGTGCATTCTGTGCCTGCATCAAAATAAAAAATAACAAGTGATTTCCCAACCACTTTTTTTCTGTCACAGTCATCTCATAAGATGGAATCATGAATATACAATTTGCTGTCAATGGTGCACACCAAGAATTTTGTGGCTTCCCCCACAAACCACCAACAAGATAGCCAACCTCAATGCTGCAATTAGCCTCAAGTACAACATAATATAAATTATAATAAGGGATGATCCTTCTTAATGAAACATGCTACTCATATAAAGTAAAGAAACACAAATCATAATACAAATGTATACCTCCTCTACCATGTACTTCGGTCCTTGAGCTGAAATGGCTCAACTGAAAATGCTCGCTCACTCCTAATGAGTAGGAAGGTGGTTGTGACATCCTCTCTATCCTCATCCGGGCTATGCATCTCTCCATATGCTGAAATATACCATACTGGATGCCCTCCAAAACAAAATCCTCTGCCAAGGAAAGATATGCATCGAGGTGCCTGGTAAAGAAGTCCTCATGTGCTTCATGTAGCAGTTCCTCCTTGAGCTTAGAAGCTATAGTCAAGAAGACTCTGCCATGAGAATAGATTACCATATCATCCACAATGTATCTATCATCTCCATCAAGGTCATCTAGAATCATGCAAGCACCTAGATCCTTGGAGTACTCTACCAAGAGTTGAGGTCTCCAATATGGATGAATCCTCTCAAGAGACATCACTGATGATCTGGCGCGTGAAGCTCTCCTCATGTTGCTGCCTACTACTTTGACATCTCCCATTCCAAATTCCTCTTCCAAACTCTTCACCTATCCAAAATCCAAGATTGGTGAATCCAAAGATAGTATGTCTTTCATCAACTCTAGATCTGGTGGCCTCCCAGGTGGAATGCCCCCACATAGTGAGACATCAATGTCAAGAGTAGACTGTACATATGGTTGGGAAACCTTGCCCTTTCCCTCACAGCGTAAATCAGTCTGCCTCTTCCTTGCATTATCTTTCTAAAATAGAGAAGGGTGTGTGCCTCTCATCAAGTGATGTTTCTCTTTCTTCCTACCTCCTCCTTCCAACTACAATGCTTCACAATCACGCTGCTCACTGATTGTGCTTGGACCTCCATGTATGAGATCTTGGGGAACTCCTTGCAAGGATACAAGAATCCCCCCTGTTGGAGCATGTGCTCCTCCTCCCTCTACATGAGGTATTAGATGTGCTCTAGATGTGACAACGTTGTTGCCCTCATCTTCATCAATGTGTATGGGAAACATCTCAACAATTGGATCCTCTTGTGAAAAAGAGATCCCCATGCCCTCCTATCTAGGAATATGAACTAGAGGTCTTGCCTCTAGTAATGTGTAATGCAAGATGTTAGCTTCTCCCATGGTTTTCTGAAGTGGAGTCTCCTCCAACACATGCAAGGTTTTTGTTCTCTCAAGTCTTTCTTGCTCATGTGTCTTAGGAAGTTTCCCATCAAACCTTCCCATCAATGTTTCAATGAATCTTGCATAAGAGGAAGTGTTTGCATTTTTAAAAGAACAAGATTCAAAAATCCACCATGCATGGGCCTTACCTCTGAAATGCAGCGCTGCAATTATGATGGCTTCATCTTAAGAAATGTGGTGTTGCTGAAAATAGGTGTCTAGCTACTTCACCCAAGCTCTGGCTGAACATGTAGGTGAGCCTTCAAAATTAGATAGAAGAAATCTATCTACATCCTGCTGCTTGCTTTCCTCCACCTGGATCTTGCAAAAAACTCAGAAATTGGTATGATCTCTAAACCTCTCAATTTCAGATTCATACTCCTGCAAAAATCACTAAGAGTTCTCCTCTTAGGAATTCTGCCTCCTTTCATCCATCTCAAGATAGATCTGGGCACTTGACTGCACTGTGCATCATGGTGTGTAGCTACATGCTCACACCCACCATGTGAAATCTAGATTCAACTCTAGATCCAACTTCCTTTGGAGATCCCATCTCCATTCTCATATTCTTCATCTCTCCTTGAAAGCTTTGCATAGATTTTGAAAGAAGCTTTGTAAGCATGTCTTCCTATCTCCCTTCACATACTGAAGCCTTCTTTTTTCTGTCCATCTCTCCTGAAAGTGTAATGGCCTGAGATCCATAGGTTAAGCCAATATTAAAGCTCTGATACCACTATAATATCCCAAAATAGGGAAAATAAGCAGTATTGGGAATATCTTAAAATATTCCAAAAATGGAATGCTCAATAATGCATTCACAGAAAATGCATTTCCAGAAATATATGCCATAGAAATGAAAATAATCACTTGGATCCATTATATATATCCATCCAACATCTAATTCTAAGAGGATATCAGAAAGAAATGAAACTAGGTGAGGTAAACAGAGCTCCCACACTAGTGTGGCCGAAAATGACCAAAAACCCTAGACACTGCTACTCAAAAATAATACACAAAAGAGACTACGCAGTATTATGAGGGTTTCAACTTAGAAGATATGATATTAGGTATATATACTCATATATTAATCAATAATTCTTAAGAACTAAGATCTAGGCTCCTTATACAAAATACAAGAGAACCTGGGAAGGGTTTCTTATCATACACTCTGCATACAAATGTGATCTTTAGAAAATTACTGAATAACCACAGAAAAACTGAAGAATAAGAGTGTAGAAGGCTGAAATATGTATGATCTGATGTAAATCCCTCAAGGGCTTCCTCCCATGAAAGGATGAACCTCTAAATCACAAGAAAACACTGCAACGGAGCCACTAGACCATCCACTGAAGCTGCCTAAAAAATAACGCATTCCCTAGCTGGAAAATCACTGGGAATGTTTGGGAAATGAGTGGTCTACTACCACAGATCTGAAATGAGCTCAATACCTCTCCAAAAATATCTCCCAATGGAAGGAACTTCCCTCCTATGAGAAACTAGCTCAGAAAAGTGGGATTTCAATCCGTTCCACTACTACACCCTGCAACACAACACAATAACCTCCAAGAACTACGCTGGTGAAGTAAGTTGAAGCTTGGCCTAAAAACCTGATGTGGAAAATGAATGAAAACTCTCCCAAGAGGCTCCTAAAGGAAACATGTGGGATTCCCGCTCGGGAACACCCGATGCTAAACAACACAGCAACCTTGCTAAACAGCAAGAGGAAGCAAAAAGTTTGAGCAGAAAAAATAATAATCTAAAAACATGAAGAATAATGCTGCCATGCTCTTTCTTAAATAAAATATGATTTTGGTTGCCCTTGGCCCGACTCAATTATGTCATCCCCATCAAAAGATTCATCTCCATCCAAAACTACATTGTTGACTTAGTCAAAGTGGACTGAATCAACCTGATATTATCCCTATTCACACATGGAGGTGTTTTATTAAGCTCCAAGGAGGGTATCCTTTCACACTTGAAGTGTTTTTATTCCTTCTTAGGAGACTTATGGGTTTTTGTACCCATTTATTCACCGGCTAAAGATACTGCTAACTCTAACGTTCCATTTAGCTTTGAGGCTAAAATTTGGGAACATTACAATGAATTTAAAACCTTTTTATAGAAAATCGATAACACCTGTTCTATCCAAATCCTTCTGCTAACTGTCATAACTTCAAGAGGTATTATTATAGGCTTAAATAAGTATTATAAGGTCAAAAGAGTATTAAAAATTGATAAATCAAGCAGAGCAATGGCTTCCAAAAACATTGTACTCATCAATACTCTACAACCTCCTGTTGTAGATGTAGAACACATTCCACTAGCAGACACAGACTTCAAGATTACTGATATAGTGACAGAATTCAACCTTCTTGAGCTCCATTGCTGGAGCCAAGAAAAATCCCTAGATCAGGCTGATGAAGTGTTCATCTGGGACTCTAGAAAAATATATTGTTCCTCATAGTTGTCAATGCCTAGAGGTAACCAGACTTTGTCAATCATGTTACTTCCCAGATCAAAGAGCCATAGTAAACCCTGAAAAAGAAGTCTTGTTTACTATTACAGCAGATTCAATCAATCAAATGCTTCAGATACATCTTGGACCAAATGAATTTCCTTTATCCATTGAAGCCCTCACTTAGTTATACTTAAATCTGGACTTCCCCAAGAGGTTCCATATTTTCCAGACCTTCATGCCTTCTTATGTAGAAATTCCCAAGTTAAATCCTCCATAATCCTCTGAAAAATTTTCTGAAAGGACAAGACATATCATTTCCATGTTGTCCTTCATTCTTGGCTACTTTATAGATGAACATGTTGATGTTACAGCGTTAGCTTTTCTATCTACATTCACTCCTGGTCAATCTCCTGCTCCCATTTTTAACTTTTCCCAATATATTTCTAACAACATCCACAAGAAATTGGTCAAAATACCCTCTGAAGGTTTTTTTAGGTATTCTTTATTCCTATTTCACATATTCTTATATTTTCAGTCTGAGAATTTTAATGTAAGCCTTCAGAAGCTTGATGTGGAAGGGAATCCTCAATCAGTCATCTTTTGGACTTCCTTGACAAGGAACGATTCCAATAAGTTTACCTATACAGATTTTACAAATTCCTTCATCTATCCCATAGTCAATTTACTGAGCAGTAGTGTACATCCCAGAATTAGTAATGAAATTAAGAAGGTCCTTCAATTGTCTGAGCATAATAGGGAACGTGATTATTACTAGTACCAAAATCACACCGAAATAAGAGTTTATGGATCAAGTATTGTCCATTATAAACTGCCCAAATACCTCCCTATGAGGTTATTTTCCCTAGAATACATAAGGTATATTTTAAATTCAGATGCAGATAATTCCTTGATAGAAAAGAAGAAAACACAGTTCAAGTTGAAGAACCAGGTTGGCCCTTTTATCTATAATAATAGAAAGGTGGGTCCTGAAGCAGAAAAATAGTTACAAGAGTTCAAGTTCAGTCACAGTTTCTTATGGTATTATGATCCCCTTGGTGTTATTAGTAAAATGAGAGTTAACTGAAAATTAACTCCATATGTACATGAAAAGAAGCCAAAGATTGAGAAATTCTCAAATAGTCTGAATGGTTAGAGAATACATTGGTAGAGGCGGAGAAGCAAAGTGATACTAGTCAAACTTTGCAAACTCTAGCCTAAGAAGACAAAAATGTAAAAAGAAACAGAGAGGAAGGATCCTATATAGCAGAGACTACAATAGAGACAAAATTCACATTGAGATACAGTAAAAGCAAAAGATAAATCTTGCCAATAAAGAAAAGGATACAATAGAGGTGATTGATATAGAAATTGCAGAGAAATATAATGCACCTTCTACACAAGTTGAAGAGGAGCAGTAGCCCACAACTTCAAATACTCATTTAATTCATAAACAACACAATATTGAAGTTTTTTCTTCCAAGAAAACAACATAAAAGGATGTGGATATTACAGAAAGATACAAATAAATCAAATATAGAAAGGAAGAAATTAAAAACAAAATATATTCTTAGTATTTGAAACAAACTCCAAGCATCTAGAATAGGCTACTTTTAGCCTTAGACTATAAAAATAAAAATATGCAGATGTCATTTCTCCAACCTACAGGCCAGAGTCCTAAGACGTCCTTAGATTACAAAAAGATAGAGTTTGAAGTCCCAGTCTAGGATTTTCATCCTCTAGATCAAATTGAATTTCATAAGCGGGCATGGGAGATGATTTATTCTACAATTACCACCAAACCCATGAGTGCACAAAAACTGCAAAACACTCTAGTAAATGTAAGAGATCAACTCAAATTGGAGAAATCATCTTCACAGGCAAAGGACACTAGAATCAAATCCTTGGAAGAAATAGTAATGGAAGTAGGATATGATCCTAAAAATGTAAATTTTGCAGAGGAATTGATCAAGAAGAAAAATGCAGACATTGCTGCATTAAGGAAACAACTAAAGTTTCCCCCTATAGAACATCCTCAAGCCAAGGAGGTCTTACAGGATACCAATAAAAAAAATGAGATTATGAGTCTCATTTTATCGCTAACAGCTCAAATAAAGGAAATGGAATTTGAAATGGACAAGTTGGTCCATGAGAAAGAAGCCAACAAAGAAGAGGAAGTTCCTGCCACTGTCATCCATGTAGTCACAACAGTTGTACCATTTACTTTGGCAGAATCACTGGCTCCTAATATCCCAATGGCCATAACACTTCCAGTTATTTCATCTACAACTTCGGCCACAGAATCTTCAACAACAACAGTATAGCATTCAGATGAATCAAGAAAATTAGTAAAGGATATGCAAGATATGTCTATTCATACCAATGAGATAAACTGACTAAAAGAGCAGCTCAAAAATCTTGAAGATGTAAAGAAATTGGCTCAAATAAATGCTAAGAATGACGAACAAAAAGCAAACAGATTGAATGAAACGTTGAAAAAGTTAGAAAAAAAATCTAAAACTACAGGAACCAATGGCACAAATTAGACTAACACTATGGCCTAATATCGTTGAAGTAGTCAATGATACTTTTCCATCAATATAGGTCATATATGAGAAAAAATACTTGGTCAAATCAGCAAAAGAGGCTATTAAAAAAATAAAAGAAGAGTTAGGTAAGAAACCAGGAGAAGCTCTTGAAATCATCAAGTTTCTAAATTCCAAGAACAGAAAAGAGCTAGAAGAAATTGGTATTAATGATAGAATAGAAACCATTTTAGAAGTTAGGAAGGAAACTTTTAAAAATAATCTGATGATACAGTTAGAGGAGAAATTCCAAAACAAGAAGCTAGTTATTACCAGGTTTATGATAAAATTTGATGTCCTAAGGCAGAAAGGTCTTCCAAATCTATTAGTTATTCATGATAAAATAATGAAGCAGGATTACTATCACAAGAAATCGAGAGAAATTCCAAAGGAGCAGGTCAATCTACCTACCTCACATGGTATTCCAATAGGGAAAGTGATGTACAAAAGTTTGGAGAATTTGTTTTACTTACAGCATGAAGTAAAAAAATTATTTGTGAACAAACCAACATTTTCGAAGTATACTGAAGCTGATGAAAACTTCAGAAATATGATGAAGATAAAACTTCCAAAGGCAGAATTCTGGGAAAAATTAACTGATTTACTGTGAAATCAAATTGCATTAAACACAGAGCAGTGAAAGTAAAAAAAAAAGCTTGTTGTTTTTACATAAGCATTTACAGTTTTACAGTGAAAGAGTATTAGGATAAAGAGAATCAGATGAAAGAGTATCATTTTTAGATCAAAGTTTAAAGTTAATGAAAAATTACAAAGCATATATGAATTTGCCAGCGTGAAAGACACATCACTATCCAGCTACAACTTCATTGAAAACCAAAGAGATAAAGCAGTAACAAAAGCAATACATCAAACCATTTATTTCAATAAAAAAAGGGACAACTAGCATTAGTTAGAAAGCTGTCACTATCTTCTTGTTGAAGATATTTCCTTTTTCCTTCAAAAATTCCTAAGTTGTTTAGCATATTTTGTAAACCTTTTTTGTATAAATACTTCTCATTTAGAATTATTAAGTGTGGATGAATTGCTGAAGTTTTCTATAGTTGTAATATTCTGAACTTGAGAGGTAACTGTAATCAATTCAAGTCAGCAGACTGGATTAAAGGAATAAAGAATCATATTACTGGATTCATGTGTTGGGTTGTTACAATGAAGTACTTTCTACTTGTCCAATTGTTTCTTTCTTTAAGTTTTTCGCAAATACTTATATGTTTTTATGAATCTAAATGATAAATCAGAAATATTATTTCAGAACATGTTAAAGGCACTCTGTCTTGAGCTATTTATCATTTACATGTTTTTCTTCTGATATAAAGAGTAGGGAATCTTTAATTGCTCCCTTCTTTCGATTGACCTCTACCTTTTCACTCCTTATCCGGATTTAAGAACCCTTAATTTCTCTTTATCCCGATTTGAATCATTTTCACTTGTTAGCCAGCTATAAATTTTTTTATATCAAAGGCTGGCTAAATAATTTTTGGAGCCTTAAAGAAAAAAAATTTATTGCTAAAAAATGTTATCTCTTGAAGACTCTTGAAGGCCTCATGCCTCTGTCCAAATCTTCACTGCTGTTTCCATCTTAAAAACTCTGAAATTCTGCTAATTTCATTGAGGAAATAATGCTCCAAAGGTCATTTTCCCCCTCCTTCCACTTCCAAAACTAACCTCATTTATACCCCTTTATTCCCCATAAAAGACCTTCATTTTCATATTTTACCCCTTTCCCCTCCATCAAAACCCCTTTGATAAGGTTTGAGACTTTTTCTTTGCCTTATCGAAACCCTCAAAACCCTTTGAAAACCAGAGAAAATCATAAAAAATACATATTTTTGTGTAAGGGTTTAAGTCCCCTTCGGCCAAAATCATAAACCACTTCCCCCACATGCCCACGCCCTACAAACCAGGCGTTAACCCTTCACAGCACTAATCACATTGCAAACTTTGAAAATGGTTAGATCAAAAAGACCAAGGCCCGACCACCGATTGCGATTGGCCCCTTATATAAGCCTTTCCCAATGTTTTTTTCCTTTGTATTTCACGAAAAATATATTTTTTCTATGTTATAAAGGGTTCCACCCATTCATTTTTTTTGACCTTTTTCCACTGTTGATCCTTCAAACACATCAATGGTCAGCGCGTTTTTCCCGCCCATCGCATCAGAAACTTCTTCAAGGTTTCTTCCAATTGCGCCGCATTGAAACCTCCGATTGTGATGACCCGATCGCACCATCGCATCAACACACCTCTAATCACTGATTCCCGATTCACTCCCCACCATTGATCTGGCCCTCAGATGAATGGTCCACATTTGATCGCATCGGATCTTCTCATCGGGTACATTTTTAAACATTTGTTTCCCCCCCCACCGATTGCGATCCTTCGATTGAATCTGGACCATCCATGTGTCCAGATCGGACGGTTCTAGAACTTTCCCTCATGGTTTCATCGCACTCCACCTTTCACCAAGAGGATTTTAACGCGTATTCCCAACCATCGATCTCTGCGCGATCGACGGTTTTGACATATTTTCTTCCTCCGCTCTTCTTTAAACCTTCTCTTAGCCGATCTCCACCGTTGGATGTTGCCATCCAACAGCCACACTCTCCCCGCACCCTTTGAAGCAGTTTACCCAAAAAACGCAGGATTTTATAATATGATTTTGTATTATGCAGTTGTTTGAATGTTTTCTCGTCATATTAAAGAGAAAGCCAAAGGCTGAGAGTGACGATTCTCACGCCTTCAATTCATTAAAGGGAAACCATCCATGGGTTCAATTTCCTCTTCTCGTTAATGCTTCATGAGGCATTGATGCCATACGAGCTCAGTGTGGCCTGCACATCAACAAGCCACAGTGCTATTAAATCACAACTAAAAGAGTATCAGTGTTGAAGACAGAACATACTAAAACAGAAGATTGAAGACATATTTGTGGGTGTTAGCTCCCTATGAATTTTCTGACAAGCAAACAGGGGGCTAAATTGTTTGCTGAGCCTTCAATGAATGCATTTCTCCTGAAAACACATCATCCTTGAAAGCCTCTTCATGCCTTCTTCTCTTTTATTAATTTCCACTGCTGTTTCTAAGTCAATAAGCCTCACTGATTGTAAAAAAGTGTGCTCAAGATGGCCTTATTTTTCATTTTGCAGCGATCAACGTCACCGCTTGACACCTGTCCTCGAGCTGTTTTAAAAATCCGCCCTCATCGCGCGTTAACGTTCAACTGTGGACCCGGTGCAAAATGCGCGTACACCGTCCGATCTAAAGTTGTCCATCCAACGATGATTATGCCACGAATACGTTCGGGAGTTAGCCCAAAGAAAAAAGGGACCCCTGGCCCACCATCGGTCGCCCTCTGATGCATTTTCAGCCGTTGATCTCCTCCTAAGATTGGACGATCCAGATTAGATCGCCCCCGCCTTTGACCGGTCCCACTGCCAGTACTCCACGTCACCCATTTTCATCACTTTTTCCCCATTTTCTTGGTATTGCGCCGCCTGTCCTCCAGGTTTTCACCACGTGTCCTCCGCCACCCCTGGTCTATAATTGGTCCATTTCTCAGTTTTTTCTGCCATTTTGCGTTCATACCCACTGTTTCCACCATGCTGCAGCACCATTCCGCAAGCCTTCCACTGCATTTTTTGCAATTCCTCCACAGTTCCATCACCATTCCGCAGGCCATCAAAGCATCCGTCCCCCCCCAACATGGATTTCTTGACAATTTTGTGTTTTTTACAGGGTACGGGCGGTGGACGACCGCCATGGTTCACAATCACTATTACAGTGGCACAGAACGCAGGAAAGGACCATTTTCTGGGACTGAAATTATAGAGAAAAGGCCTGGGAAGGTGTTATGACATGATTCTCATTAAAATAATAGAGTTAAACTCTAGAAAACCTCTCTAGCGCCACTTAAAGTTCCAATTTCGCCAACAGAGAGTATCAGTGAAAAAGCAGAGAGGTTAAGGTTTGTAATTGAAGATTTTGAGCCTTAATCCAATGTTTTAAAGGCAAGGTACCAGATTGAAGACCTCATAAATCACACAGAAGGCCTAGGGCACACAAAACAATATATATCAGTGTCACCATCAGCAGAATGTTCCTACCCGTGAAAGGACGAAATGCCCATACTGTTTTCATTCTATACCATGTTCCTGAGGAGATATCTACCCTAACAACAATCTTGGTGCTACCAGAAGCATTTGTTGCACAGTATGGCAGACCTGAACTCTTGATCTACATTTTGTTTAGTTCACCAGAGTTTTACAGAGGTGTTACAACAAGTACATCAAAGACATACCTGGAGTAAATTGCAGCCTGACGAAGACCACTCTTTCATCCAAAGAGTACTGAAGATAAATGCCCAGAATTTAAAACAGAATGGGGCCTCGGCCCTCTTTCTCTTCTGAGTTTTAATGCTACATTTATTTTTTCATCTACCTCCTCCGCCTCTCTTTCAGCTATAAAATTCATGGAGAAACTCATTGTAAAGGTTGTTGATCGGACATCTGTGAAATGCAAGTTGTTTCTCTTGAAACATGTTCTCTGTGTAAAGTTTTAAAATAGGCTGAGGAAGATGTTTTCAGACTGAATATTCAAGCTGTTGGCAATGTTGTACATGACTGGTGTGGCTCTTTAAAATGACAAGCACATTTCTTTGGATCCTGATTTAAAGCAGTGGTGATGTTTTTCTATCTTTGTATTTGTTTTACCTTGTAGTTCATTTCATTTCATTTCTTCTGGCAAGCATCAGAAATATGGCATAGGATTTACCCTTGTTAGGTACCCTATTTTTCTGCTCTCCCTACCTTTAATTTTTTCTACTGTATGTGTTATATAAGGATAGATTTCAAGCTAATTTAACCAGTGTAGTGGTCAGATATACTGCTAGCTAATGTATGAATTAATGAATCTGTTCTCATATGTTCTTGTTAGGCTTCAATTGAATGAGTTGGGATACTGGGAGTTTAGAACTGTGTCTCTATCTTGCTAGGATGCTTTTCAATTAATTGAACCTTTATAAGTTCCCTTAAGTTGGATGCCAAAGCATTGAGAGTTCAAAGTCTCTCTCTGATCTTAGGTTTTCATCTTTGTGTTTAAACCTTTAATGTTTCCTTGTCTAAAGAGTTAACCTTTTAGGTTTTGGATCACAGGTTTTCCAATGGCATGTCCTGTCCCTGGATCTGATTTCTAAAAGGTCACCTTGGAGGTTACCTTGTTTTCACCTGCTCTCATACCATTTCATGCCACACTATCATCTTTAAGATCCAATTCTTTAGATGACTAGCCCAACTGAAAGCCTGCGTATTGAATAGCAAGTAAACCCTTTCCTGACTCCATTGACCAATGGTCATGAATGTTCTCTGAGTTATCTTTCCTTTTCCCAAAAACCTCTTTGCTCATCCTAGTCTTATATCGAACCCTTCTTTCCTGATTCCCAACAACCAAATAGAATCAAACAAACAAACCTTGCACCCATAACTAGCCTAATATCTCAAACACAGAGCTCCAAATACATATAACTTTTCCCATCATAGAGAGATCCCTGTCTAGAGCCAGGAGGGCTAGATCCTGAGGTCTGAAAGTGGTTTTGATGTTGTCTCATCTTTTGGTCTTGCCAATCTGGCCAAAACATGGGAACCCCAACAACGGGGATCACGGTTAAGATTGATTATCAAAATCCTAATCCCCCAAATTAAAACACAATTGAAAGAAAATCATAAGTGTTTTATCAGATAGAAAGGCCTCGACCGCCACATCTAAGGCAAATTTATTCCTCCCAGCTACCACAAAGCCACCTGTGCCTCAAAGCATTCAAATAGAGGTCGAACTTATTGAGCAAAATCAGATATTTGCCTCAATGCAACTGAAGAATTAATTCTGCCAAAAGAATTTAATGTAAAAATATCAGCATAGTTATTACATTCATGACACAGAGCCTTAAAAGTCAAAAAAAGCTCCTACCGAGCTTAATCTTAAGTGTAAAACAATTAATACAGACAGAACATTTGTAAACTTCTTCATCGAGACCCTCAAATGCCGAGAAGCCATTAAGACTATATTGATTATCTTGGGAGACCAGGGTTTGCAACACTCCTTGGGATTCATGTGGCTCTTTGTTTTGATGATGCATTTCTCTTTGTTATTCTAATTTTACTGGTGCTTTATGTGTATCATCTTCCCTCTTATTTCTTCTTAAGTTAAACAAACAAGGATAAAGGTGGAATTCATTAGATTTGCAGTGCTCTACCTTGAGTTTTGTTTAATTTTCTATGTTTTTTGACCATTAAGAGATTCCCCTCAAAGACCATCTCTTCAACCCCTACTGATCTAAGCCATCCATGTCATTAGTGCAGCTTAAGGTCAAACACAGCTTCACTCTTTGGCTCCTATCTGGATCTCTGCAAAAACTAGGCCTTATCCCCGGACCCAAAATCAGACTTTTCCTTTGATCCAACAAAACCTTCAAAATCAAAATCAAACTCTTTTACTTATATACCTAGCCTAAAATCAGCGTTTATTTCAAGTCATCTCAAGCCTTATTGATTTTCTTTGTTGAGATTGACCCGGAGAGAACCCTCTCCTGATTTGGTATGGCTAGCTACCAGACTGAGCGTGGTTTGATGTTACCCTGAACTATGCCTTCCTTCAGCCTAAGGTAGATTTAGGCCATAACATAGTGAAAACTATACTGGAAGAGAAAGTTTGTTGTTTTGTTTATAAATCATGATTGCTTGAAGTGAGCTGGTAGCCTTTCTAAATGCTATTACTTGCATTAAATGGTGCAGATGAATGTCGTTTCAACAATCTATGTCTAGTTTATGAATCGTACATCTGGTTTTTAAGATATAATCAAGTTTAGATCTGATTGTTGATGGTGGACAACGATCAGAAACCAGAAGGCTAAAATCATTCACCTAGTGACTCTAAATCAGTTTCGAGATCAGATCCAAGGACTCCACTGGAGGATGAACCTGACCAGTAGAAACATGAAAGGAAAATATGGAAAGATCAGGTATTCTAGTCGGAATTTCATCCAAGACATTTTGTTATTTGTCTTAAATTATTTCTTGTGTGCACTTGGGCTTTACAAAGAATATTGTATTTGAGAAAAGATCCTCGGCCTGCATTTGATTCCTTCCCCTTGAAGGTTAAATACCAAATATTTGCATGCTTTTGAGCTTGATCAAGACCTTTCTTCCGAATCTTGTGATGACCATCTTCAAACTGATGAACCTCAAGAGACCAAGACTGATTCTACAGCATTTGTACATACCCCTATACCTTGTAAAATTCCAGATTGATACAAGCCTCTGATTTTACCTCCTATATCCCATGCTTTCCCTAAAAATCATGACCTATATCTACCAAGATTTGATGGTGAACGCGACAACATCACTGCTGAGAGACATGTTTTGAATTTTGAGTCTTTTCTTGACCTTTTTGAAGTTGATGAAGAAGATGTCAGTATTAGGCTTTTTGCCCTTTCTTTGCAAGGCAAAGTCAAGAGTTGGTTCAAAACCCTGCCTGATGCGAGCATCTCAGATTTCCAGCAGTTCGTCAAAGTTTTCCTCGACAAGTGGGTGGTCAGACAGAACCCTTTCTTGATTATAGAAGAGTATAACTAGCTGAAAAGACTGCTAGGGGAGACAGTACAACAGTTTTCTACCAGATTTAACCAAGTTTATTATTCGATGCCAGTTAATATAAGACCTCCTCTTGGATCCGCTCTCTTGCACTACCCAGGTGCCTTTGATCCGGAAATGGAGTTTCAGCTGAGAGAAAGGAATCTTGCAACACTTGAAGAGATGCAGAACAATGCAGTAGATGTAGAGGCTCATTTTCTGATCCGAAGGGCAAAGTTGAAGGAAGAAGAGATGAAAAACATAGATCCAGAGGAATCGACATCTCTAGAGGTAAAGCTTGACATTTTGGTAAGTGCAGTGGAAGAGATGATGCAAAGGATCATCACAAGGAATGAGTATAATGTTCAAGCCCATGGCTCACTGATTGAAGAAGAACAAGTTGCTGATCCAAAACATTTTGTTTCTTATCCCAGTTGTCATAGATCTGATAATGATTGTTTTGTAGATCATCTTGGAGAAGAGAGATCTGTTGATTTGACATGTATGCTTGATGATGTGTTTTATACTGATGATTTGCCTCAGTTTGATCAGTATGATGATGATTATGTTCTCCAAACATAAGCTAATCTTGCAGACAAATCAGCAGCTAGTTTCTGGGAGGAAGAAGTTCACTTTCAGCAGCTCAAATACAATGTTCAGCCATCACATATCAGCTATGGAAATGTCGAGGAAAGTGCAGAAAATTTTGAAGGAAGTGAAGGATCTTTGCCTTTTTGTTTTGATTCATTCCAGTTCATCAGAGACAACTTCCATGCAATCAGAAATCAACTGTCGACAAGTCTTGATCTGGACCATCTTGAGGGCAATGAAAACCTTGTTCAAGACTTCTCATATCCAGATTTGCAGCCCCCGAATGCCATTGATTGTCAAGTTGCAGATGAAGACATGGAAGCTGGCACATATGATCAAATGATACAAGATGATTCCGTACCATTTTGTTTTGAATCATTTCAGTTTTTGAAGGGTAAATTGCATAGTAAATCTTCAAATGAGCAGCTTGTAGAAAATCATGTAATCTCATCAGAAACAATAGAAAATGGGTTGCAGCAGTCTTTTCAAGTTTTTCACGATCCAATAGCTGATGTGTTGGATGATGTTTACAATCAAAGCCTTTCTCCATTGAATATATGTAAGCTTGAAACATGTATTGATACAAACTCAATCCGACAACCAGTCTCTTTGTCATCTTCAGCAGGAGCCTCGTCACAAAGCTCAGATCAAATTTTGCATTCATGGTATGAGGAGAAGAAAAGTAATCCATTTGATGAGCTATGTCCCAGTGTGCATGAACTTCAAGACCCTTATGCAGTGTTTTTGGAGGCGGATAGAGAATCCATAGTATTCAACGTATTTGTTCAAAATTTTTCATGGGAGTTGCCTTTCAGTAGTTCTCTCTTGTTGTTCATAAGCGAGCACTTGCAGAGAATCCAAACAGCAGCCGAAATGCTTACATGGTTGCATTGGTTGTTTCATTTCACTTGATCAGGTGATGAATGGAACAACTAGAGTAGGTGGTATTGAATAAGCTTCATATTGAGCATTTTTTCCAGTTTTTCAGTTGTATTTAAGTATCGAGTCAGTTTTTAGTTGAGTGAGAGTTAATTTGTGTCGTCAAAGTCATCAATTTTCAGTCATGCATTTCAGCTTGAGTTTTTAACTCCATTGCCCAATGGATGAAGGCACTGTCTGCTTTCCAAAGATATGTAGTTCTTGGCACCTCCAAGGAGCTACCATCCCCATTGGAGCTAATGTTAGTGTTAGTATTTGCAGCCTTCCTCCAGTGATCAAACATGCTCTTACAAGGTGATTTTAAGGTGTCAAGGTCAAATTCTGTCATTTTAGTGAGTCTTCAAGTAAAATTTGGTCACTAGGTATTAGGTCTAGGGTTTGCTTTCACTCCTTTCAAAGTTGTCCAAATGTTGGTCCATGTCACCATTCAGCTAAGTGTACCATCATTTTTAGGGTTTTCATCATCATGTCAGGTTCCAAAGGGTCATTTTACACCTTGTTCATGCTTTAGTTGTGCCTAGGTAAGCTTCATTTCCCTCTCCTAGGGTTTTGGAGGTAATTTTTCTTGGATGGTCAAATCATCAGCAAAAATTGTATCTCGAAGTTCATACACCTTCCCCTATCCTTAATGTACCTTATTAAACACTTCTTATCACTGAGATCCCCCAAATTCCTAATTTTCGCACAAACCCTGGTTTCTTGCTACAACTTGGCAATTTTCTAGGCTAGGCCTTTTTTTTTCCCTTTTGGACCCCTTCCCCTCACTCAATATCTGAAATTACACTTTCCCCTACTTCCTAACATCCCTCCATGACCAATGAATTAATTTCTCATGGTGCTTATGGTGATTTAATG
This sequence comes from Pinus albicaulis, assembly GCA_034641835.2. Taxonomy (NCBI): domain Eukaryota; kingdom Viridiplantae; phylum Streptophyta; class Pinopsida; order Pinales; family Pinaceae; genus Pinus; species Pinus albicaulis. The sequence goes on from CM076575.1 coordinate 2,045,706,711, forward strand.
GATAAAAATTAAAACCCTACCTCCTTGCATTTTTTGTCAAAAAACAATTGCATAGGTTTTATGAGTTGTATTTCTTGCTGCTAATTCCACTCCTAGCCATTTCTCAATCCCTCACTCCTTCATTCCCTCAATAATTTTCTCCCTCTCTTTACATTCTCATCTACCCATTCCACATTTCCCATATCCCTAATTAACTAACCCTAAATCCCTAATCCCACTATCCCAAACCCTAGTCAAATATCCCCAAAATGATAATTTCCATCCCAAACCCTAGATGTCATCCCCTAAAACATTTCATTCCCTAAAATAATACAGCTAGAATCAAACCCTCCCCTCATCAGTCCAACTCATCCATGGCGCTCAAAAACATGAAGGAAAAACCGACAAGTTGCCAAGAGGAGGAAAATCAAATTGACCACATTTGAGCAAGAAATTCAAAGATGATTGTGAAACTTGGCTTGAAAGGGTAAAAATGAATTTGGAGAAATATAACAAGGAGAAAAATATGTTGAGGCACATGGCGAGTCATTATTGGGCAAGAAATCATGTTTGCAAGGCACGAATCAAGATCCTGAAGGCTAAGTTGAAGAGGGCATTAAAGCGTTGGAAAAGGAAAGATAGACTTCAAATTTTGGTTGAGGCTTCCTTGGCCTAGAATAGTGCATGATGGAGGACACTTAGCCCAAATTTCAAAAAATATGGGATACTTTTTGCAAATTTTGATTTTTTTGGCCTAAACACAGATTTTTCAGCTCTACGCGTCGCGCCACTTGGCGCGCGCTTATGATTGGGGGCTCCTCTTGGTGAAAAATTTACATTTTTGGAATTTTCATGGAAAAATATGCATGCATACCTATGTCCAAGAGATTTTGACAGGTTTTGGGCTTCCAGAAGGGTCAAAAACACCCTAAAAATGACCTTTCTGCCCCTTTTTGGACACACAGGAAGAAGTGTTGGGAGAAATCATTTTTGGAAGGGAAAATGAAGACCAAATTTAGAAATTCCACTTGTTTTGGAAATTAGACAGGTATAAATTTCTAGCAAGCCCACTTGGAGCAAATTTGGACACCGAGAAGGCCTTCAAAATCAGCTCCAAACAGGCGTGACGCATTGGGGATTTTTGCTCAGTTTTGACCCAGTAACTCAGTTTTTCGCCTACAGTTTGTCTTTATTACTTCCAAATGTAAAAATATTGATGTAATTTGATGTAATTTGATGGGTCTAGATGTAATTTTGTTAAATTTTACTCATGGAGGTAGAGTCATCCATCAAAAGGTGAATTGCAACTGAATGAATCAGTTTCCTATCTTATAGAGGCAAGCTGTTCCACTGCCTATTTTCCAGTTCTTAGTTTAGATCTTGTTGAAACAACTCCTAAAATAGTGAGATCGACCCCTAAAGGCATGGGGATGAGTTATGCTTGTCTATATCTTGTAGTGTTTCAGTCATTTTCATGGTTGGACACTTGGGATTGCTTTGAGCTTCATTGTACATTTCTTCTCTACAGTTTGGCAAAGGAATAGACCAGGGTTTGCAACACTCCTTGGGATTCATGTGGCTCTTTGTTTTGATGATTTATTTCTCTCTGTTATTGTAACTTTACTGGTGCTTTATGTGTATCATCTTCCCTCTTATTTCTTCTTAAGTTAAACAAACAAGGATAAACGTGGAATTCATTAGATTTGCAGTTCTCTACCTTGAGTTTTGTTTAATTTTCTATGTTTTTGACTATTTGAAGAGGATTGCTGAAATTATCTTGCCCTCTTCAACTCCTCATCAGTCTAAGCTATCCATCTCATTCAAAATTGAAGGTCAAAACAATTGCCTACCTTGCCCCATTCAGATCTCTGCAAAAACTAGGCCTCATTCCCTATATCCAAAATCTACCTCTCCCTTTGATCCAACAAACACCCTCAAAATCAAATCAAAATCTCTTACATATATACCTAGCCTAAAATCAGACTTTATTCAGGTCATCTCAAGCCTCATTGATTATTTTTGCTGATATTGACCAGGAGAGAGCCCTCTCCCGATCTGGTAGGGCTAGCTACCAGGTTAAGCGTGGTTTGATGTTACCCTAGACTCTGCCTTTTTCAGCCTGAGGTAGATTTAGGCCATAACACTAATTACATATTCCTAACATTTCTGGCGACTCCACTGGGGACTTAAGTATCTTAGAAATCCCTTTACTTACTGAACATTTGGCATCTTGGCCAGCTGAGCCACCAAAAACTAACATTTCTGGCGACTCCGCTGGGGATTGAACCCAATTTTAATCTCTGGTTCCCCTTAAAATTACATACAAACATCGTGAGTTAAAAGCAGCCTTCTCAAGCACTACCAAACACATGGTAATCATGATAAAAACTTGTTTGAATCAATGACAAACTAGGTAAAACCTAGGATTCTCATAAGAGTTTGTCTAACCTTGAAAGATCAGCCAGCTTAGCCATAAGAGTAGATTGTCTTTGTCTCATAACCATAGCTAAGTTTTGAAACATAGTTAAGACATTCTTAGAAACCACACAACTAAAAAATAACTCAGAAAACCCAAAAATATTTCAGATTGGTATCAAATAAACATGGTGGTGGACCATAAAACCTTTTACCTCTGAAAAGAGCTAAAAACTTCCACTTGGAGACTTCCCAATCCTTAATAGACCTTAAGACTCCATTGGGAAGAACCTTTGTCAATATAACATTATTTAAAACTTAGTTAGAGCACTGTAGGATTTGAATTTGTTTAAAAACAGATTAGTTAACCTCTTAAAGATTGTCATATATGGTTAAACTATTCTTGTTTAAGTTGGGTCTGAAAAACACAGCATAGTGGCTTCTAGGAAGATTCATACTAGAGCCCATCCTGACCTGGATCCACCTGAGATAGTTGATAACCTAGAAAGTATCCTTAGGAAGTCTCCTAAGATTGAATTTTCAACTTTTTTCAGATCACCCTTGAGAGCTAATTCAGTTCCTAAAAATCTTTCAGCTCTACAACAATCACAAGTTGACTTAGTAAATCCATTTAGAACTAGGTCATTTGATGATATAATTTAGCTAGGTTTTGAGTCTTCACTTTCATCTCTTGAAACAAGTGAACATCCTGGTAGTAGAGAAACAACACCACTTGATTTACACTTCCTTCACAATTTAGGTGTCTCTCATCCAAGATCAGCTTGGCAATCTACTACCGTTCCATCTACATCCCTTCATCCTCCATTCACTATCTAAACCACTCCACTACAGCCCCCTTTTCCTTTGGTTAATCCACCTCTTATGAATCCACCTCCACCACATATCATGGCAGCATGGTATGCTCCCTTAGTCCTTCCTGTTCCATTAGTCAATCTTCCAAATGACTATCAGTCAAAAATTCCATTATATGATGCCAACAATACCACAACTACATCACAACACGTGGATAAGATGAATGACTACTTTGACAGAAATGAAATTGATGGTGATTCTGTCAAAATTAGACTGTTTGCTCAAAGTCTGGGGGGAGAAGTAAGAAAATGGTTTAAAGGCTTAACCTCCCATAGTATCAATGATCTCCAAACCTTCCATCAAACATTCTTAAACAAATGGGAAGTGAAGAAAAATCCTCTCTAAGTCCTTTCCGATTACAAGAACCTCCATAGAAACACTGGGGAAAGTGTGCAAGCTTACTGCACTAGATTTAACAGTGTGTACAATGCACTTTCCCCAGATCTAAAGCCTCCACAAGGCTCAACATTAAACAATTTTCCTGAGGGGCTTGACCCCGAGATGGCCTATCAGCTGAGAGAAATAGATCCTGCAACTCTTGAAGAAATGCAAAAAGACGCTCTTGCCATGGAATTCAACTTGATGGAGAAAAGAGAAAGAATGAAAAATGAGAAGAGGGTAGCCTTCATGGAAGAATCCACACCTACTTCCAACTCAAATATGGAGAGAATGATGGAGGAGATGATGAAAGAGATGAGCATACTTAAGAGAGCACAAGAAAGAAAAAACCAAAATGCTCCTCAAAAAAGAAATCAGAACCAAAATCAGAATTTTAGAAAGAACCAACCTCCAAATAGGCCTAGGGAAGATGATCAACAGATCACTCCTCCCTTTCATCAAAACTATGTAAGTGAGGTTGAGGAAACATATGAAATAACAGAGGAAGATGATATCAACATGCTAGGGGTAGATAATGATGACTTTGAGATTCACTATGATAGAAAACAAGGTCTATACACACCTTATGATGACAAAGAGGATGATGATGAAAATTATTATCAAAACATGGAAAATGTCATTATAGAGTCTCAACGAGAATATGACCATAGAAGCAAAACTAGTCAACAAATTACCAACACCAAAACCTCTAACAAATCTTCACAAAACAACACTGCAACCAAGCCTAAAGTTGTAAAACAAAAGGGCCAAACAATAGCTTTAAATTATGATAAAGGTAGAGAGAAAGGCACTCAAAATGTTACAAAATAGAGTGCATACCTTAGTAGTACTAACACTTCAGCTAGTACTCCTGTTAAAACAATTTCGTCAAAAGTAAATAGAACAAATCAGCAAGCTGATGTTGCTGATAGAATGGTAGTTAATAAGGCTGAGACCAGCACTCTAAAGAGTCAAATCCCTTTCAGTCTGGAGCAGGAAATTTCCAAAATTAAAATCTCTGTTCCTCTCACTGAGTTAGCTGTCTAAATTGTATATAGAAACCAAATTTTGAAGGATTTAAATATAGAGGAAAATGAGGATACAGTCAATCTTAATGATGACCAGCCAGAGCTTATTTTCGGTCCGAAGATTGAAGGTAGATATCAAGAAGGACCTGTTCCCCCCTTTTATGTGAGTTTAAACATTCATGACAATATTTTTCACAACACTATGCATGATTCTGGGGCTTCTCATAATTTAATGCATAAAGATGTGATGGAGAGCCTGGGTCTAGAAATCACCAGACCTTATAAAGATCTCTACTCCTTTGACTCGAGCAGAGTAAAATGTTTAGGATTAATCAAATACCTCTGCATTAACTTAGCATAGATTCTGGCCAAATTCCTAGTCATGGAAATTGTTGTGGCTGATGTGCCCCCAAAGTAAGGAATGATATTATTTAGATCTTGCGGGGCTAAGTTATGAGGGAATATGCAGATGGACATGACCTATGTGACCATCCTTGTTTTCAATCAGACTAGAATACTTTACAGGGAGTCCCATATGCAATATATGGTTACTAGTCAAGACAAACCACAAAACTCTCCCCTTTATTCCGTAAACACGGGCCTTGATTCATTTATCCTTTTTAATGATGAGATATTGGATGAACAAGTCACTTTAAATGAACTGATGGCTGATAGAGAGGAAGAAGAACACAACGCAGGAGTTTCAAAACAGTTTGCTGCATTTGAAAATATTAGCAAACCCAACACAGGTCTTGAACTACAAATCATGCACCCATTGCTGTTTAACCTTAGCAGTCAAGAGTTTTTTCCTCAATATATTGAAGAACTTGAGGAATTAAAACAAGATCAGATAAGTGCTTATATTCAAGAGACATCTGAAAGCACTTTAGTTGGAGAGGACAACCAACAAACAGATGAAACCGAAAATAGTCCTTTGTCGAGTATGTTTTTTGATAGATCCTGTGCTAGGAACAATGCTAGTGCAGGGGTCTGGATTCGCAACACTGTGAATAACCACACAAAAAACCTTTTTGGTAGATTAAACTTTCAGTGTTCGAATAACATAGCGGAATATGAATCCCTTCTCTTAGGCTTACGATTACTGAAGAAATTAGGAGCCAAAAGAATCAATGTGTATGGGGATTCAGAGTTAGTCATTAGGCAAGTCAATAGGGAGTATAATGCAAATCATTCCAGACTTAGGGCCTATCGAAGCAATGTCATGGATGTTTTAAAAATGTTTGAGGAGTCCAAATTGATTTTTGTCCCAAGAAAAAGAAATATTACGGCCCACAATTTAGCCTTTGCAGCTAGAACATGGTTAACGCCATATGAAACCAAAGACTGCACAACTTAGATTAAATTCATACCAGCTGTTCCTGATAACGAAAAGTATTGACAAGTATTTGACGGAGACAAACAAATAGAAGACTTCATGCAGTTCAAAAACGAATTCAAACTACCAAGTTCAGATTCAGATTATGAAACCGACTGCCCTAGTGAAGAAAATTTTCTTAATGAAGAAGAAAGGTCTCCTGAACTTGCTAATGTAAGCCTGTTATCTAGCAAACTTGAAAATGAAACAGAGATGAACACAGAGTTAGAAACAGAGAAGTTAGAAGCCCTACACTCTAAAGATGAAAGTTTGCCAAATGGTCTGGCACCTTTAGAAAAGTTGTTTGATTTTAACGATGTGGCCAGGAAGCCAAAACTGGAACCTGTAGAGACTGAAGTAGAAGAGTGCAATATAGGTAGTGAGAAAAAATAAAAAATGATTAAACTATCTAAGACTTTACCAACTCACATTAAACTCAAATACATAAAGCTATTTAAAGAATTTTCTGATGTTTTTGCGTGGAGTTACGAAGATCTTAAATCCTATGACACTGGAATAATACAACAAAAAATCCCTCTCAAGGAGAACCAGAAGCCATTCAAACAGAAATTGTGTAGGATAAACCCTGTTCAGTTGCCTTTGGTTCAGAAGGAGATCATGAAAATGTATGATGCTAGTATTATTGTCCCTATTAGATATTTTGAGTGGGTGTCTCATCTGGTGTCAGTTAGGAAGAAAACTGGAGATATCAGGCTTTGTATAGACTTTAGAGACTTAAACAAAGCTTCATTGAAAGACAACTACCCTTTACCTAAGATGGATCATATTTTACAAAGGGTGGTAGGGTTTATGAGAAGTTCTTTGCTTGATGGCTACTCAGGGTACAATCAGATCTTAGTTCACCCTGCTGATCAATTAAAGACAACCTTTACTACACCCTGGGGCACTTTCATGTATGTGAAAAATGCCTTTTGGTCTAATGAATGTTGGAGAAAATTTTCAAAGAGCCATGGACATAGCATTCTCGGAAGAATTGGGCTACTTCATCATTATATACCTTGAAAATGTCACTGTGTTTTCAAAAAGAGATGAAGAGCACTTAGAACATTTAAGAAAAGTTTACGAGAAATGTAGAAATTTTGGAATATCTTTAAACCCTAAGAAGACACTATTCGGCCTCCAAGAAGGTAAACTTCTTGGGCACATTATTTTGGAAGAGGGTATTAAGATAGATCCAAAGAGGATTGATGCCATATTGCAAATCTCTCATCCTCAAAACATCAAGGAGTTGCAATATTTCATTGGAAAGATTAAATTTTTAAGAAGGTTCATCCCCAACTTGGTTGAGCTCCTTAGAAATATCACAAACATGTTAAAGGAGGAGAAAGGGGTAAAATGGACCTTGGAAGCAAAGAAATCCTTTGAGCTGGTGAAACAAGCGTTAACTAAAACACCGATTCTAATAAGTCCTGATTTTTCAAAAGATTTTTATATTTTTTTGTTTGCATCAAAACATACCATAGCTGCTGTCCTTTTACAAAAAAATCCACAAGGACAAGAGCAGCCTATTGCATTCTTTAGCAAGGCTTTGAGGGATGCCCCTCTAAAGTATAACATTATGGAGAAGCAAGCTTTTGCTTTGGTTAAAGACTTGAAATACTTCAGAGTATACATCCTTCATTCACACATCATTTCCTTTGTCCCAAATTTAGTTGTGAAAGACATTCTGACACAGGACCCAGATGGTAAGAGAGGTAAGTGGATTGTTGTTATTCTTGAATATGATTTAGAGATAAAACCCACTAAACTCATCAAAGGCCAAGGTCTAGCTAGATTGATGGCTGAATCCAATTTTGAAGTTCTTGATATTAATATGATTAATACCTTGGATGATCAAGAGGAAATATCAACTCCCATTGTTGAAGACCATTTTATGAATTCCTCTTGGTATGCTGATATTCTGTATGTTTTGCTTAATTTGAATACACCTCCTGGTTTAACAAAAACAAAGGCAAGGTTTTTAAAGTTAAAACTTGTAAACTATTGCATTGTAGATAAATGTCTTTATTGGAAAAATGCAAGTGGTGTATTTCTTAAATGTTTGCTTGAGTATGATGCAAAGAAGGTTAAGCACGAGTTCCATGAAGGGATTTTGTTGGCCATTTATACTGGAAGACAACAACCAACAAATTTTTTAGGGCTGGTTATTATTGGCCTACACTTTTTCATGATGTGCACAAAATGATCAGAGCCTGCCATAAGTGCCAAATTTTCAAAGGCAAAAGAAAGCTGCTACCCTTGCCTCTGCATCCAATCACTGTTGAAGCCCCTTTTCAACAGTGGGGACTTGAATTAATAGGAGAAATCCACCCACCATATTCTGCTCAGCATAGATGTATTCTCACTACCACAGAATAATTCACTAAATGGATAGAAGCCTTCCCTTGTAGGCAAGCCAATGATTCTATTATTATAAAATTCATGGAGAATAATATTCTCTCTAGATTTAGTTGTCCTACCAAGATCATCACTGATAATGTAGCAGCATTTGGATCAAAGAATATGGTTGAACTCTGTCATAGATATCAGATAACATTGAGGCATTCCACGTCCTATTACCCTCAAGGTAGTGGACTTGCAGAATCCTCAAATAAGAGTTTAGTGAACATAATCAAGAAACTGTTGGCGGAAAACAAGAAGTCTTGGCACACAAAGCTTTTTCATGCACTTTGGGCTGACAGATTGACTTTGAAGAAATCTATTGGTATGTCACCCTAACAACTTGTGTATGGAACTGATGCAATATTTCTGACCAGCCTTGGTGTTCCAGTTATGAATTTGATTCAAGAGTTGCAAACTAAAGATAATAACATGATCAGAAGGATAAATCAAACAATTCATCTTCAGAAAACCAGAGAGGAGGTTTATGACAAGGCATTACAGAAGCAGAACAACATCAAAAATCTTTTTGACAGAAGGACAAAGGCCAACAATTTCAAAATTGGGAACAAATTTTTAAAGTGGGACTCAAGGAGAGAAGACAAGTGAAAGCATCACAAATTTGATAACTTATGGCTTAGCCCTTATCTCATTCATTCCGCTGCTAGTAACAATGCATTTTTCTTACAAGAGTTGAATGGAGCTGAAATTTTTGGGGGTCCTGTCAATGGCAGGATGCTTAAGCATTACTTCTCTTGATCCATGTTATGATTTGAAGCCTTTTTATCTTTTTTCCATTATATATACTTCACCCATCATTGCATTCAAAGTTATAAAAATAAAAAATACAAAAACATAGAAAGAAAGAAAAGAGGGCAGTTTGTAAAAACAAGAAAGGTATAGCCCCATTCCAAAAAGAGAAATAAATCTGAAAGTGTGCAAGCTCAAATTCCACTCCTAAATAACACACTTCTAGTTAGTCAAACAACCTAATCTTGACTAATTATTTTTAAATTTTCTACTGATAGGATAGTGAATTTGATTTGCCAAAACATTTAATCTTGGCTTATCAGTAGGTAGATTAGGATAGAAATTAAAGGTTCAAACGTGCTCAAAATCTGAACCAGAGAAACAAAGGAAAAAAAACTCAAACAAAAGTTAAAACAGAGTTGTTAAAAGATGAAGGAAGTGCTTTGAATTTTTAGATCTTAAACCTTCCATTTTTTGATTTAATTTTCTGCAAAATAAAGATCTATGTGAAGCTTATTTTTCATGCCCTAGATTAGCATCAAGTTAAACTGTTCAATCCTGACTTGTATGCTTTTAAATTTCTGTTGTAGAATTTAGAGAATAAAAATACATTGGGATTAAAGCTTTGCCAAACCAAGTGCACTCTAATGAAGAAAAAATGTTAGATATGTAGGATTGGGTAGGTAGAAAGCTTGTTAATGAAAGATCCATTGTTTTTGATAGCTGCTAATATGTTTTCAGAGAAAAAGAAGATAATTCAAGTAAAGAAGGGCATCCCAATGGATGAGGCACTAATCAGCCTCTCAGTGAATGCAAGTCTGAAATTCTTGATGCCTTCAAGAAGGTACCATCCCCAAGTGGAGCCACTGTTAGCCAGCTATAAAAATTTGTTATATCAAATGCTGGATAAATAATTTTTGGAGCCTTCAAGAAACAAGTTTTCTTGCTAAAAAATGTTATCTCTTGAAGACTCTTGAAGGCCTCATGCCTCTGTCCAAATCCTCACTACTGTTTCCATCTTAAAAACTCTAAAATTCTGCTGATATCATTGAGGAAAGAATGCTCCAAAGGCCATTTTCCCCCTCCTTCCACTTCCAAAACTAACCTCATTTTTACCCCTTTATTCCCCATAAAAAACCTTTATTTTCACATTTTACCCCTTTCCCCTCCATCAAAACCCCTTTGATAAGGTTTGAGACTTTTCCTTTGCCTAATCGAAACCCTCAAAACCCTTTGAAAACCAGAGAAAATCATAAAAAATACATATTTTTGTGTAAGGGTTTAAGCCCCCTTGGGCCAAAATCATAAACCACTTCCCCCACATGCCCACACCCTACAAACCAGGCGTTAACCCTTCACAGTGCTAATCGCATCACAAACTTTGAAAATGGTTAGATCAAAAAGTCCAAGGCCCGACCACTGATTGCGATTGGCCCCCTTATATAAGCCCTTCCCAATGCTTTTTTCCTTTGTATTTCACGAAAAATCTATTTTTTCTATGTTATAAAGGGTTTCGCCCATTCATCGTTTTGGACCTTTTTCCATCGTTGATCCTTCAAACAAATCAACGGTCAGCACATTTTTCCCGCCCATCGCATCAGAAACTTCTTCAAGGTTTCTTCCGATTGCACCCCATTGAAGCCTACGATTGCGATGACCTGATCGCACCATCGCATCAACATGCCTCCAATTTCCGATTCCCGATTCACTCCCCACCATTGATCTGTCCCTCAGATGAATGGTCCACATTTGATCACATCAGATCTTCTCATCGGGTACGTTTTTAAACATTTTTTCCCCCCCGCAAAATGTGATCCTCCGATTGAATCTGGACCGTCCACATGTCCAGATCGGACGGTCCCATATATTTCCCTCATGGATTCATTTCCCTCCGCCTTTCACCAAGAGGATTTTAATGCGTATTCCCAACCATCGATCTCTGCACGATCAACGGTTCTGACATATTTTCTTCCTCCGCTCTTCTTTAAACCTTCTCTTAGCCGATCTCCACCGTTGGATGTTGCCATCCAACGACCACGCTCTCCCCGTGCCCTTTGAAGCAGTTTACCCAAAAAACACAATATTTTATAATATGGTTTTGTATCGTGCAGGTGTTTGAATGTTTTCCCATCATATTAAAGAGAAATCCAAAGGCTGAGAGTGACGCTTCTCATGCCTTCGATTCATTAAAGGGAAACCATCCATGGGTTCAATTTCCTCGTCTCGTCAATGCTTCATGAGGCATTGATGCCATACGAGCTCGGCATGGCCTGCACATAAACAAGACACAATGTTATTAAATCACAATTAAAAGAGTATCAGTGTTGAAGACAAAACATACCAAAACAGAGGATTGAAGACAGATTTGAGGGGATCATGGCTCAGATTGATTATCAAAAGCATAATCCCCCTAATTAAAACACAGTTGAAAGAATATCATAAGTGTTTTATCAGACAGAAAGGCCTCCACTGCCACATCTGAGGAAAATTGATTCCTCCCAACTACCACAAAGCCACCTGTGCCTCAAAGCATTCAAATAAAGGATGAAATTATTGAGCAAAATCATATATTTGCCTCAACGCAACCGAAGAATTAATTCTGCCAAAAGAATTTAATGTAAAAATATTAGCAGAGTTATTACATTCATGACACAGAGCCTTAAAAGTCAAAAAAAGCTCCCACCAAGCTTAATCTTAAGTGTAAAACCATTAATACAAACAGAACATCTATAAACTTCTTCATCGAGCCCCTCAAAGGCCGAGAAGCCGTTAAGACTGTGTTGATTATCTTGGGAGATCTTTTATTAGATCTCACCTCCTCATTCTTCTATAAATACTTCTATAGAAGAGGATAAATTGTTGGTTGTTGAACTTTGAAATATAATTGAGCTTGAGACTTCTACTTGTAAATAGTGTTCACTGGCCCTTGAAGCTCTGTTTGTGATTATATTAGTTAGGCTAAAAAGTGAAGATGATTGCTGAACTAAAACATTGGACCTGAAGATTGTAACTGGTTTGACATCAATAACAAGCTGTTTCTTGGGATCCCGGTCTATATCACTGGTGAAGTGCCCCTTTCTTTGTTATTGTTTTCCTTCTATGTATGTCATATTGTTCACTATTCTCTAATAAAGAATAGCATTTATAGAGTTAGGATCTACTGTTTACCAGTACCCTTCTCTGACTAATAATATTTATCTCAATGTTTTCCTCCAATTTATTTATTTTAGAATGATTCAATACAGTTTAAGCAATTAGGAATGCTGGGGTTCCCTCGTCCAACTATTTGCTTTAAGCATTGTTCTTGAAAGTTATTTTCGTTATTTTCTTATTAAAGTTAGACTAGAAAAGTGATGGTTTGCCCTGTTTCTAGCTTCTTTTCTCCAAAGGTAGATTCTGAAGGTTTCCCTTGGTGCTTCCTGAAAATAGACCAGGTTTAAAAGTACCTTATCTGATATTAGGTTACACTTTGTTTCTCTTATGTGTTTTCATACTTTTTGAAGGTAGTTATGCAGATTACTGAATTGTTTGTCAATTAAGCTTCTTTAGTACAAACTTGCCCAACAGATCTATGGTTAGCCCTGTTCTTGGTTGGTTTTAAACAGTTACTTAAGAGGCTTTTCTTGTTTGGACTGACTATAAATCCCTGGTGAAATTATTATCAATTTCCACCCCTCCAACACTTTATTGTTTTCATTCCATCATTTTAATCTCAATAATCTTGTGATATAGATGACTTTCCCCTTGGATCACTCTTGATGTTGTTGCTCAATTAAAGCCCTGTTATGACTCCATAGCCCAATGGACTAAAAACCAGCATTATATCTATCTTTTTATCCAAAGCTTACTCTGATTGCTTGCAACTTCTCACCTTTGAAACTCTTTCCACTTAGGACTTTCCACTCAAGCCATATTCATGCTCAACCATCCAAAAACAAAACAAAACCCTCGGCCTTCATAACTAGCCCAATATCATTACCGGAACTTCAAAGACAAATCCAATCTTTGCACTTATTGGAGAGATCCCTCTTCGGATTCAGGAGGCCTAGATCCTAGAATCCCAAAGTGGTTGAAATATTTTTCTTTCTATGATTGGACTTTGCCAATATTTCTAATTACAGATTCCTAACATCACTATCAGCCAGAAGATTTGAAATGACCCAGCTATCTTTCCCTGTAAAAATTTTCTTTAGATGTTGATCCTAATCTGACTGCTTGAAACTTTGACTTCATTATCCCAATGGTAAGAAAATCTACCTCTATCCATGTCAGTAAGTAATTTCACCACCACACCAAATCAAAATCAAAATCCCAAGTAATCCTACATAACTAGCCTAAAATCAATTAAAAGAATAAAGATAAATCATATAGAGAGAGCCCCTCTAAGCATTAGGAAGGCTAGATCCTAAGGTTTAAAAGTAGGTTAGTGGTTAACTCTAATATTCTTTAGACCAAAAAATCAAAAATATAACAACCTTGAGAATTATTGGAGAGATAACAGCTATTATACAAAATGTTGAAGAGCTGCTACAACGTGGTCATAGTGAACATAGCTACAACATGGGAACATAAAATGATACAAAATAATTGATATATGCCTCAAGAGATGCTAGACATAAATATCAATGCTCTACATCAACTTTCCAAGGCAACCCAAGAGGGTTTCCAGAAATACACCAAAAATACAATGGTGAATTGCAACCCTAGGGTTGAAGGTTCACTACAATAGAATAAATGGGAAGATTTGGCTGAATTCGATGTATAATTATGTGGCTATCCTCCAATAGACTCTCTAGGTAAAATCTTGATCCTTTCGCTGAAGATCTAACTCCCCAAATGATGCACTGAAACCACCCCTACAACTCCCCCATAAAACAACGCAGTCCAAGACTGAAACTATATTTTAGGGGATGATAATGACCCTTCCTAGTGCCAAATGATGAAATAATTCCCAGGGAGGTTCTTTATTGGTGTCCCAATGGAAGGAATGTTTCCTCCACTGAAAAAATAGCTAAAAAATGGCCCTAACAAATATTCCACTGTTGCACCTTGCAATGTAGTACAACTCTAAAGAGAAACTATGCTATAGAAGAAATTTGTAGCTTGGCCTGATGCTAGAATGTGGAAATGTAGCCCAATAACTTCTCCTAAGTGGGAAATCGAATTCCCTTAGGATGAAGGTGGGATTCCCACTCGGGAACACCCTTGTGTTAAACAACACTACAGTCTCCACTAAACAACTGAAGAGAGAAACAAGCCATAACATACCATAATCAAAATAATAATCAAAGCATGAATTAGATGGCTACCATCCCCTTCCTTATATGATTTGTGAGACTTCTAAGCATGGGCCCCACTCATTAAAGCCACTACTTCCATTCAAGGAATCTCCCTCCAAAACTATGTTGTCTCTCATTGAATGTCCACTCCCTCCATACCAACGTTGTTGATTTGGTGAAAGTTGACCCAATACACATGCTTCATCCCCTATTCACACATAAGGGTGCTTAATCCAGTTACTTTGATGACCCCCATTCATGTTGAAATGGGGTTCCCTAACCACAATTTTGTCTACTTTTGTAATATTTTGTAATATTAGTCTTGCGTAGGGGGTTTGGGGTGGGTCAAAACCCCCAATGAATTGTAATGGCTCAAACGGTAGACCAAGGGTTTGAAAACAATGGTTTGTGAACCATAGGATTGCGTAGGCTATCATAATATAAATAGATGGATAAACCGAGTCTAGAGAGGCTAAGAAGTGACTAAGTTAAGCTACGAACTTGTGGATATTTTATGTCGATTGTCTGGGTAAGGGCTCCTATTGGCTGTGTGTGCAGAGACCCTGAGTCCTCCTGTGTGCGGACTCCGTTGGCTATGTGCACAGGCTCGTAGATAGAGTCTTTAAGCTGGATGTGGATGTTAATTAATGAGAAGACTGTTTGGGATCGCTGACATGTTTTGTGTTATGAGTATTGGCTGTGCTCTGTGTTATTTATATTTGTCTGTTGCATACTGATGATTATTGATGTGCACGTGGCTGTGATACTATATAAGAAGATGAATGCATAGATTTGGTTAGGTTTGGATGTTTTGCTTTTGTTAACATGTTATTGAATGATTTATGAGCTTTGCTGAAGATATTCTACCAATACACTAGTAAGGGGTTCTGTATTAGAATTCTTCGACGCAGGTCTGTCAGATCTGAAGGGACCCCCTTCAATTAACTTTATTTCTCTTAGGGTGTGGAAACCTGGTTCCACTACCCTCCCATACTACTTCGAGTGAGACCATGACCTGCGCAAACATGCCATTGTCAAAAGGGCCAGTAGTATAGGGGTTTGTTGGAAAAAATTAAAACTGAACCTAGGTCAAGACCTCTCAAGCCAAAAAATGGTTCCGTTGCTGGGACCAGGAGAATTTTGAGAGAGGGATTGGGTAATGCCACAGGGTCATTGGCAGCCATTAAAACCCGAGTTAGAAGACTGGTTCAAAAAGCAGATTCAAGAATTTTCCCTAAAAGAAAATAGGAGTGAAAATATGTTCGTGGAAGAGTGGAAATATAGATATATTTTTACGGAAGTACATAAAATCTTCTTTGTGTCCTTCGAACACGAGTTGCAAGAGTGGTTGGCTCGATTGGTGGAATTTCAGACTTGGTAGAAGGACAATTAGGTCACATAGTGCACCCTCAATTTGATCTCGCAATTGGAAAAGACTGATAATAAGATTACCAGAACTGTGGGTCATTGGGTTAACATTATATTGGGTGGATTCGTGATAGAATTTGTTGTTGATCAATTTATGTCATATTCGGAAGTAGAATGAAGGTTCTTCAAGGGATTTAGAGGTAAGTTCCTAAAAACCTTACCGATTTTGATTAAGATGCTATTGAGTGAAAAGGGTGTCTTGTGTGGCCACACTGAGTGAATGAACTTCGATCAAAGTGGGAGCATGACATGAAGTGGTAAATACTACCAAGTTAATCAAGAAGGAGACAAATTGGTATACAGTCCCTTAAGGGAATCATTTGATCTTAACCAAGGAGGGGCTGCACAAGGTGGAACCATCCCCTCGGCCACACCTGCATCAAACCCACACAAGGGTAAGAACTCTCCTACACCTCCTTTGCCACCAACAGAGGACGACATAGCTACACACATGAAGCTTCCTCCCTTTAAGGGTGTAGGAGATAAAGACATGGATCGATTATGGTTCATAGCAGAGTCTATATGGATCGCGCAAAACATTAAAAATGATGATATCAAACGAGCGCAACTATCCATAGCATTTGAGGGGAGGGCCCTAGATTGGTTTATGGTATATATTGGTCAACACATGAACTCATCCATACAGGATATTAAGAACACCCTAAAGCAACAATTTTGGAAGCCTAAGTCATATGCTCAATGTGTAGTCAAACTAAAGGACTTTAAGCAGGGACCTACAAAGTCCATCTGGGAAGCTGGTTAAAAAATTTCATCAACGATGGGGGATTTTTCTACAAAGATAAGAAAAAAAAAAATGGTTTATCGTTATGTTATTACCACACTTGCGTGGGCCCATGGCATAGAAAAATATTGGCTCCCAATAGGAATCTCTGGAGATAGCCATGAAATTAGAAGTTGTGCCAAGGGATGATACACATTTCACAACCCTACAAATCCATAACCAGCTAGAGGCAATTCACTTGGAAATTCATAGCTTGTGAAACAATCATGGTAAGGAAGCTAGCCTAGACGTTTGGTGCATACACTGTAAGGTATCGAGTCACACTAATGATCAATGCCCGCTGTTATCAGATTACATGCAGGCTGAGGGACCAAGCCCTCTACGACCTAGAGAAATGGCTGGCCCTAGAAGTCCTATGCTATGGTGTGCTAACTGTCGGGTGGAAGGAAGGCATGATACATATCACTGCCCACGGTTGGGTGCTTATGTTCTGGAATTGAAACAATAGTGGTGCAGATTCTGCTCATCTGTGGGTCATGACAAGAAAAATTGCCGAACCCTCGACCTCATGGTAGATAGGGGAAATTTATACAAGGTGCAGGTAGAACCCTCATCACCATTGTCTACTTCGATATGGGGGGATCCCCCATAGGAGGAAGGGGAGGAGGGAGAGGGGAGAGCAAATGGTTAAGGCAGAACCACGGGAAGATGGGCCATGTATCAATGTAATCAGACGCAGCGACATTTCCACCGGAAGAGCTAATGAGAAGGTTGAAACTGAATCGTTAATCCTGAAGGATGAGGAAAAACTGGAAGGTTTAGACCTGAAAATGGAAAAAGAAACCTTCATTGAAGCCCGGAGGGAGATGACCAAAAATGAAACACCCACTGTGAAGGGTGCGATAGATCCACAAGAATATGAAGCAGTTAAACCATTCCTCTAGGCATGTATGAAGCTGTTACAAAACCGGAAGGTCGTAGAAAATATCCAAGCCCTAATAGGCAACTGCGCAGAAAATATTTCTCTACAGCTCGAGATTAAAACTTTGAACAAGATATACAAAAACAAAAGAAGGACAGGATGAGAAATGCTCATGACTGCGCAGATTGGGGACTACAAAATGGACCAAGTTATCCTTGACTTGGGCTTAGAGGCTAACGTCCTACCCAAGCCGACCTAGCAACGAATGGGAGAACCTAAGCTGGAATGGTTGACTATTCAACTATGGATGGCTAATTAGTAGAATAATATCCCATTAGGAAGACTGACAAAGGTGGTGTTAGATATTGCAGGTGTTAAGGTTTACACTGATTTTGAGGAAATCCAGATAATAGATGACACAGACCCTTATCTTGCACTCTTGGGTCTAGATTGGGCTATTGACATGGGAGGTATCATTAATATAAAGAGGAGGAGCATGATTTTTGAAAACGAAGGCATGAGGGTGATAGTCCCGTTGGACCCAACAGAAGGAGAGTGGTACACTGAATCAATACAGGAGGAAGAAGATGTCAACCCCATATACAAACTGACCGCCTAGAATGATGATTGGATCAACCCCACAGCCGACAGTATCTTATTTTTTCAAAAATATAGTGAGTGCCTATCCAATTCAGACGAAGAGATATAAAAATAGCAAAACCAGTTGCACGATGTGTCTGCACTAAGGTATCTTAAGATCACGAAAAGCTTCTGATGTATCTCTTCAGTGGTAAGAGAACTACCCTACTTTGATGGCTCTAATAATGTTGAAAATTTCCTTGAAGCAAAAGAAAAAAACATCCCTGAATAGCGGAGATTTTGGGTTCTAGACTTGGCCATGCATGCAACCCTTTCGCGCCGACAGGAAACTCATAAAGAAGCTCTTAGGGACTGGGGCCAATGCTGACGGATGATGACCTTACGATTCCATGAACCAGTTAGACTGCAAATAGAACTCTTCTCGGGGCAAGAGGATCCACATAGACACGTGGCTCTCTGGCTAGAAGTATGGAATGAAGGCACAGGGAATGAATGGGTCCACAGATTTATTCACACATTAGGACCAATCCCTACCACCTGGTATGTAATATCCCAAAAGGGAGAATACAGTAATACTGAAACAAAGTATGGGAAATACAATAAATTAAACAATAAATATAAAGAAAAAATATGAATATGTAGATAATATGAGCCATTTTATTCATAGGAGAAGATTGAGTTACAACAATGTACAAATATGAGGTAATCTAGCCAAAGAGATGACCTAGAATGACCCTGCAAACATGCTACAACAAGCACTACGTAACTGCAGAGCTGTAGGAAGTAATATTGTGTTGTCCATTTTTCTAGTGATGGACATATAGTTGCTACAAAGGGAAATGTAGATATATGGATCTCAGGAGCTTTGATGATGCCAAGATTCAAGATCTGGCCAATGTGATGGAAACCCAAGATAACCCAGAAAGGATTTCCGAATCTATAAATTTGGAAATTCACCCTCCTAGGGTTTAATCCTTTGACTGCTGGGTTATGCAGATCTAAAGCTAGATTTGATCCAAATATGGTTGCAATATGTTATAAAAATAGATCTGAGTTTTGAGGGCTGATCCCTCCTTCAGATCTACAAGCTACGAGCTTGAGATCTTGTCTCTTCTTCCTCATCCTTCAAGTTGCAGCAATTTAATATGCAGCTGCTATAGAAACTATGTTTTACAAGAGGGAGAGACTCTATGCCTATAGAAATATGCTACGATAAGCTCCAGGTTGATGGAAATGGTGATGGCAAGGTGAGGGGATGATCCCTCACAAGATTACTAGCTGAAATGCTAGCAACTTCCTTCCTCCTATGGATTTGCAATGATGGACTGCGTAATCATGGATGGGACTGCTACTGATAGGAGTTCAATAAATTTTGGGCTAATTCCAGATCTGAAATGAAGCCCCGGGAATGCTGATCTTCAAGCCCAAGTTGATAGGAATAATCCTTCACTGGTTCTCCAGTTGAAATATTAAAGACAACCTCCTCCTCCTAAACTAATGTTTAGAAATTGTGTAATTCCTGAAAGTATGTGTTCTGTAGAGAGTGGAAATGGTGTGGCACCAATGCCTAATGATGAATGGAAGCTCATAATAACCTTCCCAAAGTAAGCCCACAAGTCTTCCTTGGGTAAGGGTGGGATTCTTGCTCAGGAACACCCTGTGCTAAAAAACACTGTAGACTTAGCTAAACAACATAAGAATGCATGGAATTTCAAATGACAATTCCATATCTAAACAAATCTCAAATGAATAATCAAAAGCTTCCCTGCTATGTTTCCTTCATCCCCCTTATATAGTTTATGAGCCTTCCAATGCCTTGGCCCACCTCTAAATTGCATTGTGCATGTGGACATAATCCTCCATGTTTGACTACGTTGTCTCTCCAAGCCCTCCATCATGTCTAAATGTAATGTACACCCTCTCCATAATGTGTGCATTAATTGAACTACTTCCTCCATCACTTCATCATGAATACTATATGATCTTACATTAGATTCCCTCCATGATCTTAGTTGACTACTTCAACCTCCATGATCTATCTCATTAATGAGACATGATCTCCACTCCATTCACATTAATAGCTACCCCACTACCCCATTATGTAGATCTATGTATAATAATCCACATTCAAACATGAAAAAGTGGATCTTATTCATCTTTGAGGTTTGTGGGTCCCTCCACCCTTTTATTTACTTAATTTATTAAGTTTATTAAGAATTCTAATATTCCAAATAGTATGTGAAAATTTTGAAATATTACAATCCTCCTCAGAAAAATGTTTCTTGTCCTCAAGTAACTACAAAAGTAGATGCCAAAATCCATCTATTCCCTTCCAAATGGTGTCCAAATAAGGAAGGCTTCCTCCATTTGCTGCAATGCATTATGCATGTTTGGTTCCAAAGTTATCTCTCAAAAAAGCATATAATGAGCTCCAACTATATGGTTAGATGTCCTCATTTCTCCATGAAGTACCAAGTGATGACCATAAGTTGTCCAAAATCATCATCAATACATGAGATACATAAAATAAAGTGGTTATTCTCACAAAAGAAAATTCCCATCTCACAAATCATTTCTACATCCTATGTTTCATGAAGTACATTGAGCATCGACATGCCCTCATATTTAGCCTTGTTGGCCTTGTTGGTTCCAAGTATCATTCCATCATTATGCAAAAGAAGAAATAGAGACATATGGATAGACAAATATCTCAAACCATATTCTCCCAATATCAACCATCGGAGTAGGGCCTATTGCTACCATCCTAAATCTCCTCCATGTAATATGGACAAGCCAAACTCCCTCAAAAGCAATCAAAGAAACAAGATATCTTGCTGCCTTTTTACCTCCTCATGTGCATCGTGGAGCTAAAACATATTGATAGACATGTGGAATGACACATCAGCCCAATACAAGAAAACACCATCAATACACATCATGCGAGTATCATGCCAAGTTCTACATAATACAAAGCACATATACATAGGAAATGTCATCTGATGGCCAAACTCTCTAATGGTCAACCCAAGTGAACATGCCTTCTTCTACTGCATTCTATCATTAATACACAAGGCATGAATCAAAAAAACATGAGTTATTGGGTGGTAACCATACTCACCCAAGAGCAGCCAGCGCAACCATGCCTCCTTATTTATTTCATGAGTTTTTTTCAAGGCACAGATCAAAGAAATAGGAGCCTTTGGGTAGTAACCAAACTCACCCAAGAGCAACCAACGTAGCCAAGCTTCTTGTTGGTCAACATCATATATCTGTAAGTGGTTATGAAACCCCTTTCTTATCATCCTCACCCACTCATCCCCATGTGGATGATGAATGATGTTCTGTATAAAGATGGTATCTTCCCTTTGTAGAATACCATCCTCATGAAACTGATGAAGAAATTTGCACTCCATGAAATGTTGAAGTGCACCTCTAATGAGATCTCTTAAGGAGACCTTCTTCTCATCAATGGCCTTCCAAAACCAGTGAGGTTCTAGATTTTCTACAAGTAGAAGTTTCTCTTTGAGATGTGATATTCTCATTGAGAAAGTGTCATCTTGAAAGGAGAAAGGATTCTTCATCTCGAGATGTCTACCATCTATCATCTTTACCTCCATTGCTTCATGAATGAAGCAACCATATGACTGCTCCCATAAGGGATTGGTCCTTTCCTTCTCACTGTTGCTTATTAACAGCACTGTAGATCTGCAAGATGATATATATGTTGTCTCAAAGCAAGGCACAATGCTGATCTCATAAGAAGTCATTGTAAATAGGATCATGCTCATCCCATTTTCTGAAATTCCACATTTCAACTCAAAGGGTTGAATGTAGTTCAACAATGACAAACTGGGATAGTTTGTCATATCCTCCTTGATTAGATCAAGGGTCCTCTGCGTAGTGATATGATGCTCCTCCAAATCAGCATGTTGTTCTAACCCTTGGCCATGCATTAGCCCCGATGGCATGTCCCCATAAGTTTCAAGAAGAGGTACTGAAAAAATATGAGATGAAAGTGGATGCATACCTTGGATCAACTGAGATTCATAAACATCTTGCAAGATTACAATATTTTCCTCTTTCAGTGCAATGATCTCTCCAACTGCTGGTAAGAGTGATGGCTGCTCTTCTATCAATGTACCAGCGCTGGAATCTATCTCCTCTTCCTCATGCATCTCCTAAATCATGCACGGTAATCTATATGTCAAGAGCTTAAGACCATCTTGCAAAGATGAAAGTGTCTCTCCTTTGGATACAAGTACTTCTGCAGTTGGTGGTGAATGTAGTGACTCTTTGTCCAGAGTGATAAGAATGACATCCTCCTTTGCTTCCTTAGGAAATGTATCTTTGGGACACATCTCTGGTTTTATCACATCAAAATTCTTTCTCAACTTGTGAAAGAAATCTGAATACTTAGTCACCTTTGCATGCTCCATGTGACCAACCCACCAATCATTTGCTTCACCTAAAAGATGAAGTGTTGCAATCAAAACAACCTCCTTTTCAGATACAGGATGTAGCCTTAAAAATGCATCCAACTCTTTGCTCCAAGACTTAACAATGCTTGAGGAAGATCCATCAAATGTAGGAAAATGGAATCTATTGTGACTCTTTCTTCTATTGCAGCTATAGGATCTTCTCTCTTCTTTGATTTCAAAGAATTTTTGGAGAGTTAGATTCTCCTTGAATGCTCTATACTGTGCTTTGTACTCTTCAAGTTACAAACAGAGAGTCTCATGAGTCTCAAGTTCTCTTCTTTCTTCATTTTTATACCATTCACCTTCTTCAAAGAAAGTGGTCATAGTAGATCTATGATCCTCCAATATTCTTTGTTGTTGATAAGAAGTACTAGGACCTTCTTCATCCTGTGTAGGAATTTACAGGGTAAGTTTCGTAGATCAAAAACCAAAGGTCACCACTCACAAACACATCAAAAATTAGTACACCAGTATTATCACGTGGTTAAAACCCTCGAAGGGGGAAACAGTTCGTGGCTTGAGCCAACGCGACCACTTCAGGATTTTTATTAATATAAAAATAAAAGTTACATATGTTTCTCTCATAAACTGTTACTAGACAAATGACCCTCCATGCTCTTTAAATAGAGATCATGGACCAATCGGGTGTTAAGCCACGGATCAAGTGTCGTTAATACTGAGGAGAGAGTGAACCGTCGGATCACTACAAATCGTGACCATCGAATTATAAGTTACAAATGTACATAAGAAAGAAATACACTTTACCTAAATCTACACTAGACTAAGTTATTCTTAACTATTTACTATGTGTCGGAATATCCTAACATCCCCCCTTAGGAACAACTTGGGATAGGATTGAAGGATTTACAAAGGTGACACAAAAGGAGCCTATTTCCTATGTGTCGAAATATCCTAACATCCCTCCTTAAGAGAAAATTGGGATAGGATTGAAGGATTTACAAAAGTGACACAATAGGAGAAGGAAGGAGGCATTAGAGCCTATCCCCCCTTAATGAAAACTTTCCTAATCTCCAAGCATGGATTGAAGTTTGGTAAAATTTGCTTCTGTGAGAGCATTTGTAAAGATATTGGTTACTTGATCATTGGTTGGACAGTACTGTACTTCAAGAACACGATCATGAATGAGATTTCTGATGAAGTGTATGTGGAGTTCAATGTGTTTCATATGTTGATGCTGAAATAGATCTTTAAATAGCTGAATGGCACTCTGATTATCACACCAAAGTGTAGTTGGATGCTACTAATGAAGACCAAATTCAAACAGGATCTGATGAAGCCACATGGCTCCCTTGTTGGCTTCAACTGCACCGCGATAGTCAGCTTCAGCCGAAGAAAGAGAGATGGCACTTTGTTTCTTACAATACCAAGTAATAGGTCCTGACCCAAGAGTGAATACATATCCTGCTGTAGACTTTCGATCATCAGGGTCACCAGCCCAATGAGAATCAGTGAAACCAATCAACAATGGAGATGCTCCTGCACTGTAATGAATCCCGAACTGAAATGTACCTCGAATATATCATAGTATTATTTTAGCTACTTTCCAGTGGCTTTCATGCGGTTGGTTCATAAACCAAGTGACAAGACGAACTACAAAGGAAAGGTCAGGACGAGTATGGGTTAGATACAGAAGTTTACCAACAAGTTGACGGTATAAGGTAGCATCAATTTCAGGGGTAGTACAATTGATTGAAAGCTTGAATCCAGACTGCAAGGGAGAAGGGGTTGGCTTACAATCTTCCATGTGAAAGTGGTGTAGAATATCACAGGCATACTTGGACTAAGAGAGGGTAATAGCTGTTGATAATGCAGCAAGATGATGGAGCTTAGTGAAATGAAGTCACCTTCACTAAGTGGGCCCGCAGGAAAATTATGGCGCAAAGTCTATTTTTAGACATACGGAGCATGGTTCGGGGATTCCAGTTTGAGATTCTTGAAGAATTGGTCATGTTGGTAAAAATAGATGGGACTCTATTTTTGTGACCTATAGGTCGAAGAAGTCGAAGTCTATTTTTAGACTGCCTCTCCTTAAAATAGGGAAGTCAAATATTATTTACCCTTATTAATATTTGGACTCTAAACTTCAGTTTACTCTCTTGGAGCACTTTAGTTTGACCCCCAGAGGTGGGGAATGTAGCTGCCAGAAGGAAATATGCTTTTCTTATGGGTTAGGTGAGCTAATGCATGGTTGACTTCAGTTAGAGATCAAGTGGCGGAGTTCGGTGGAGTTGATGCGACAGTTAATGGAGATGGTGTTTTGGTTAACTAGTTTAACTAGTTATGATCAGTTTAACTTGTGATTATACTAGAGATGAGTTGGGTGAATTAATTATTAATTAATTCACTGATATTAACTCATTATTAAACTAAAAGAACACATCAGTTAACTCAGTGCATGGACAGTTCAGTGGCGACAAGTGAAAGAGGTAGATGAAAGGGTTGACTTAGCTATCAGTTACGACATTAGTTGTGCATGAGATTTGCACCACACTTGGAGGTAATTACCAATGAAAATTGCACAGTTGGAGCCAGTGAGATTCGAACTTGGATCTCTATTTAGACCAGCCTTGACTGCGCAATAGAGGAAGGGAAATTAGTGGGTGTGTTTTGAACCTGTGACTTGTTCAAAACCAAGCTAGTTTTTGTGTAGCTTTGGGAGATAGTACTGAGTACTTGTGAGGATTTTGTACTGTATTTGCTGCATGTTCTCTCCATTTATAATATACTATAGCTGGGATTTTTCATCTATAAGCTTTCCCCATACATACTGTGTTAATGTGTGTGATGATTTGATGTATGTGTGTGATGATTTGATGTGCTATCGCTTCTATTCTTTCCGCATGTGACAATTAATTGTAGAAGAGATTATGTGTTATGCATGAAATTTGAAATTGATGTGTGATCAGGTTAATCTCCATTGAATAAGTGATTTATTCAGCAAATTTATACAATAGCTTATTTAGATTGTAGGACTTGAAGCTGAAGGAAATAATGCAAGTGTCCTAAGTCTATCATTTCAAACTTATTTTTGAGGCTAGACTTCATATGGTTTATATGGTTGGGATCACTACCAGTAAGGATAAGATCATAAACATAAAGAACAAGGATGGTGAAGGACTTACCCACTTTCTTGGTGTAGATAGTGTTGTCAGAATGACACCTAGAAAAGCCGAGATCTAATAGACATCTATCCATTTTGGCATACCAAACCCAAGGAGCTTGTTTGAGACCATATAAATACTTCCTAATGTGAAAAAAAAGGTTGGAGTCATTTTGGATAAAGAAAGGGGGTTGTTCCATGTAGATTTATTCATGAAAATCTCCATGTAAGAAGGAGGATTTAACATCCATCTGATGGACTTCCCATTTAAAGGAGGCAGCAAGGGAAAGAACAAGGTGGATAGAATTCATTTTGGAAATAGGGGATAAGGTTTCAGTATAGTTAATTCCTTCAACTTGTGAAAATCCTTTAGCAACAAGATGAGATTTATGTCTATCCACTTTTCCATCTGGTCCAAACTTGGTTTTGTAAACCCATCTGCATCTGACAAGTTTTCGTCCTTTTGGAAGAGGAACAAGATCCCAAGTATCGTTCGCTAATAAGGAACCATATTCTTCATTAATAGCTTCATCCCAATCAGGATGACTAGAGGCTTCTTCAAAGGTTTCTATATCAGGATTTTCTAGAACTTGAGCCAATAAGGAAGAGGCTCTTTCGAAGTGAGAATGTGTACGTCGTCGATCGGCAAGGTCACCTACAAGAGAACCTGCTACATCCCAGGTAGAGCGGACCCATATTGGAAGCTGTGGAGTAAAAGGAATAACTTCAAGAGGTGGAGGAGGATTGTCATCCTCACTGTCATTATATGAACTAGACGGAATGCTATTAAAAATAGAAGAGAGAGAGAGAGGTGGCATATATGTTGAATTAGGATCGCAGGCCGAAGGTGGCACACCCGTTGAAGTAGGCTCACAGGCCGATATATTTTCATCAAATTTTACATCTCTTCTAATGATTATATTTTTTTATTTTGGTTGAAGAAGTCTATATCCTTTGCATCTTCAGAATATCCAACAAAAATTCATTTTTCACTCTTAGGTTCTAAGGCTTTATGTTTCGCATCTGGAATATGGGCCCAAGAATCACTTCCAAAAATATGAAAGTGACTTACATCTGGTTTGATTGAGCTCCAGGCTTCTTCTGGAGTTATATTCTTTAAAACCTTAGTAGGAGTGAAATTTACTATGTAATTTGCACAGTTAATTGCTTCTACCCAAAAAATGAGACTAAGTCCTTTAGATTGAAGAATAGAATTAGCCATTTCTTTTAAGGTGTGATTCTTCCTTTCAGCTACACCATTTTGTTGTGGAGTATATGGAATGGTATGTTGCAATTGAATGCCATGCTCGGTGAAGAAGTTGATAAATTTGTTGTTAACATATTTTCCTCCATTGTCTGATCTTAACTTAAGAATTGGATGTCCAGATTGTTTCTCAACAAAGGCCTTAAAGGCCAAGAACATGTTAAAAAATTCACTCTTGATTTTTAAGAATTATATCCAAGTGCTTCTGGAAAAATGATCAATGAAATTTAAGAAGTACTTGCAACCAGAGAAAGAAACAACAGGAAGTGGACCACATAAATCACTATGCACAAGCTGAAAAGGGGTTGAAGCGTGCCAAGAGGCATGTTTTTCAAAACTATCCCGATGATGTTTTCTGAGTACACATCCAAAGAAAACACCATCTCAGCAAGATACCATAGGAAGACCATCACCATATTTTCCTTACATAGAGTTTGAAGAGAGTGATAATTTAAGTGACCAAATCGCTTATGCGAAATTTTGCTCACTTCATCATTATGAGAAACAAAAACAGAGGGAAGACATGATGACCCAAAGTTGTCAAACTTATACAACCTTTTGGAATCATCAACAATGCCAGTAGCTAAAATATGTCTAGGATCTTTGAGGTCCTTGATTACAACATCATGAGGTGATAATTCTACTATTTTCCCTTCACCTGAATGAGTTATCTGATAAACAGAGAGAAGGTTGCATGACAAGGTAGGAACACATAGTACATCATTAAACTGACCATTATCTAGATGAATGGTTTCAGATCCTACAACACTAAGAAATCTATCATCGCCAACATAAATTTGTTTGGTGTTACAATCATTTAAAGAAGAAAACATGGCTTTATTTTTGGCCATATGGTAAGAAGCTCCAGAATCAATGAGCCACTAATGAGAATGAGAAGAAGAAGATACATTTAATGCATAACCAGATCTTGATGCTTGACAACCACAAGCAAAAACTACCATTCCTGAAGATGAAGGTGAAGAGTGCTCCAAATTGATGTTGTGCTTCTTCATTGCTTCTTCTAAGGCTTCCATCTTCTTAAAACATTTGGACTTTATGTGGCCATCATGATTATAAAATTTGCAATGTCTATCTGTCTTCTTCCCTTTGTTTTTATTTTTCTTAACATTTTGGTGAGTTTTTTTTTTCAGTTTGCTGCTGAAATTGCTTAGGACCCTTTTTTGGTTTCAGACCATACTTTTTAGGATACTACTTCTTGGGATTATTTTGATATGGTTGATGTTGGGCTGCTAAGGCTTTCTTAGAAGCATTTCCAGAAGTGATAAGACCAAGGTGTATGATTTTTTCTTGTTCTCTTATCAAAAAATCGCAAAAGGCATCAAAAGAGTGGTTCTTGTAGGTGGTTCCTGAAGAAATGATGGATTCTCTAGTGGAATGGAAAGTGGAAACAAATATAGAGTATGTAGGTCCAAGCTTAGCAAGAATGCAATAGATAAGGCTACCATCTTACTTTTTTACCTTACAACCTTCTAAAAGAATTCTAAGGGTCTTGAATTTGGATAAAAAATATTTAATAAAGGAGAAATTATTGGGGTTCAAAGTAAGCAACTCATTTTCAAGCTGGTGGGCCCTGATTTTATTTTGAGTGCCAAAGACAATATTTAGCTTTTCCAAGGCTTCATGAGGGGTCTCAATGTCAGGGATATGAAATCGAATATCTTGAGAAATGGACATTCCTATCAACCCTCATGCTTGATCTTGTTTATTTTCCCATTTAGCAACTTTATCATCATCGGAAGGTTTAGTTTCTTATCCTGTGGCTATTCTATAAATCCATTTACTTCTAAGTATATCTACCATGTGAGGTAGCCATTGGAAATAATTGGTGCTGTTAAGAATAATCGAGCATGCACTTTCCATATTTTTAAAACTGAAGCTGAAAAAAGCTGCAACTAAATGCTCCAATGGAAAGATATCAAAAAATTAGGCTGATTAAAAAAAAATGGCTCGAGAAATGGCTTCCAGATGAAGAAGTTGTGCTTTTAAAAAAAAATGAGTTGTAGATGCCGAATAGTTACGGGAACGGTTTGAAATTTGATGATGAAGTCCAACTTAAAAAAAAAAATTCCCGCCCCTTTAACAAAAACTTTTTACAAAAGGAAGCTTGAGAAAGAAAGTTGAACACAAGACCTCTATTCTCATAAACTAACTCCTCACCAAGTGAGATAGTAAAAGGATTATGTAATTGTTTGAAAGGAGGAAGGGAGTTTTTTTTTTTTTTTTTTTACTCTTCGGTGTGGGTCCTTTTTCCTGCACAAAAAAACAAAAAAATCCAAGCAAAAAAAAAAATGAAATGCAAGACTTCCAACAAAATGTTATATTTTCGGTTAGCCTTACCATAAATTATCTATTTTTTCACTATTTATGATTTCCCGAGATCTCACAAAGACACGGGGAAAGAGCATACGTAGCAAAAGAAATTCCCTTCTTCCTGTTTTTGATTTTACGAGATCGCACACAGCGCAGAGGAAAAATCATAAACAGAGAAGATGGTATAGATACATAAAATAAATAAAACCTAAAACTGAAATAAACAGAGGGAACCGAAATAAGCATAACTATTAAAAATGTAGCTTCCAAAAAGATACTTTATACCTCTAGATCTAAACCGACATAACTTGGGCAACTACAAAATTTTCGCATGAAATGAAAGGCGTTCCTCACTGCAACAGATGCTCCAGACACAACATAGCAGTTCTCTAGGCCTGAAAATGTTCAGAAATAATAGATCCATAAAACGACAGTCACATGCAGTCAAACCGGCTTCGAATTTGGATCAACAATGGATGTGGCCCTCAAAATAGCTTTGATACCATGTAGGAATTTACAGGGTAAGTTCCGTAGATCAAAAAGCAAAGGTCACAAATCAGTACACCAGTATTATCACGTGGTTAAAACCCTCAAAGAGGGAAATACTCCACCACCTGAGCCAATGCGGCCACTTTAGGAAATTTATTAATATAAAAAGAAAATTTACATATGTTTCTCTCATAAACAGTTACTGGACAAATGACCCTCCATGCTCTTTAAATAAAGATCATGGACCAATCAGTGTTAAGCCACATATCAAGTGTCGTTAATACCGAGGAGAGATTGAACCATCAGATCACTACAAATTGTGACCATCGGATTATAAGTTACAAATGTACATAGTAAAGAAACACACTTTACCTAACTCTACACTAGACTAAGTTATTCTTAACTATTTCCTATGTGTCGAAATATCCTAACCTCCTGAAACCTTCTTGAGGTTTCTCTTTACCTTTATTTCTTCATTTCATTTATCTCCTTGGAGAGATCCTTCATAGTTCTTAAGTAATATGCAACAAAACTCAATCCCTTCATTATAGTATGTTGATCAGTGGTTGTCATTGATTTCAACCCAAGCGGCACCAGGGGCTAACCCAATATTGCATGAGAATTTTGACCTCCAAAATTAATATATTCTAGGTTAATAATTCTTTTGATGGTTTCTATTTGTCGATATGTTTCCGTTGATATATGGCACGCCATGTAATTCTTCATGGTTTGAGAGATATTCATGTTTGAAGTTTGTACCCCCAGTTAGTGGGCTAAAACCCCATGGGGTTGGGGCATGGGTCATTGAAAAGTCATAATTAATATTTTTTAAGCTCCTAAAATCCCTCCCACGTTCACTTGTTGAAGCCCCTCTCAACTTAAGCATTCATATAAATTGTGATCTTCATTTCCTCCTTATGCAAGGGATTCGACCATTTGAAACAGGTCATCGTGGCATTTTCTCTCTAACATTTTTTCTACAAAGGTTCAGAAGCTGAAATTTTTATAAGACGAAGCCAAAATATTGAGGAAGCTGCAATAAAAATTTTAGATCAAGGTGCACAATATGTTTGGAGATATGATTTGTGGAAGTCAGGGTTTTTACAGGCTCCTGAAATTCATCTCAAAGAAGTGACCTTGGTAAAATTGCCATAACTCTCTCTCTAAGTATCGGATTGGGATTCTATAAAAAGTGGAAGATAGTGCACAGTTTGTATCTTTCACTCTGATTGGGATTCTATAAAATGCGGCAGATAGTGCACAGTCTGTATCTTTCACTCTATCAATTTCAGATCCAAATGAAGAAACAGTGACACGTGACACACCATACAAGTGTGCTCAGCTGAAATAGTCCATAATTAGGGCGCTGTGAGAAATTGGGTATAACTCTCTCTTAAAGAATCCAAAATGGGTCAAACTTGTGGCATTGGAAACATGAATCATAGGACTACTACAGGACCGAAAATTAGATATTGAGGATCTGAAATAACAGAGATACACTAGATTCAATATTGAGCTCCTAGAAGGCAAGACAAATCTAGATCATGTTTTGTCAAGGATTGCAAAGGACCAAACTTTCTACGGTAGAAAAGAAAAGAAATGTGCAGCAGAGGGTAGCATGATAAGAGCAACAACCAAGGTGCATAACAGCAACAAGAAGTTCATCATATTAAGTCTTCAAGTGGTTAGCACTGCATACAATCATTGTAAAGGTATCATT
Source organism: Pinus albicaulis (assembly GCA_034641835.2). Lineage (NCBI taxonomy): Eukaryota > Viridiplantae > Streptophyta > Pinopsida > Pinales > Pinaceae > Pinus > Pinus albicaulis. Next base: position 2,045,738,283 of record CM076575.1, read on the forward strand.
GTACTTAGTCATTGTAAATACATTATTGTACAAATTTTCCTAGTGTCTATCTACCAAGGGTTGAAGAGGCATTGTTGGGAGGTCTAGGATCATCATTAGGTGGTTGTGTCAAAGTTGGGGTGATGGTCTAGTATATCTTCTTCTTCTGCATCATTCTATATCATTGTAAAGTGGACCATTTTCCCTGGTACGAGAGTCCATTCTTCTTTTATTCTTCTATAGGGTGCTAGGGTGGTGCTAGGGTGAGTTGTATCTCATTAGGTGTTGGGGCATCCATTCAGTTGACTACTGAAGAATCCCAGGCATTGGAGCATCCATCCAGTGGGAGCTGGAGAAGAATGCTTTTCTAGATTCTAGGAAGTTGGAGCTTTATTTTCAATTGGAGTTGAATATTAAAGAATTATTAGAAAGGAATTAGGTGGTTTTTGTCCCGGAGTGGGTTTCCACCTTAAAAATTGTGTGCATTTGTGTTCCTCTTGTTTGTTGCTATCATTTTACAAACACTGATAATAATTGAAGATTAACTAATGCTCTAATTGAAAGGAATACTGATTCACCCCCCCTCTCAATATTTCCAACAATTGGTATTAGAGCTTGGTTCCTTCAATAACAATTTAATAGCTGGAAGGAGGTTATGGAGCATACCAAGAATGGTGTACCTCTATTCAATGAAAATAATTACGCACTTTGGAAAGGAAGAATGGAGGTCTATCTCTTGGCGCAAGGTTACGAAGTACGGGACACTGTTCAAAATGGATTTACATCAACCGCGGATGAACAAGGTAAGAAGAATTTGGTAAATTATGCAAAAGCAAAGAATATTATTATCAGTGGACTTATTGAATCTGCTTATCATAAGGTGTTGGATTTTAAAACCACCAAAAATGTATGGGACAAGCTTGAGAATATATATGCAGGTGACTCAAATGTCAAAGAAGCAAAGCTTCAAATCTATAGAGCAAAATTTGAGCAACTCAGAATGAAAGAAGATTGCCATTAGGGGAATTTTTAGGTCTAAAATGGGCCTCCTAAGTAAATTATAAAATAATAGTAGAAATAATAAAATAAGATTTGATTACATCATCAAATTTTAGAGGGAAAAAAGAAAAAACTACATTTTCAACTTGTATTTTGAACTTATCTCCCTAAGGGTTTACTCAAATTTTAAGCAAGTATACTCGTTGGATGCAAAATTTAATTCCCCATCCAAGGAGTAACCATGTCACATAATTTTTATGGACTCTTCTACATGAAAAATGAGAAATACATTAAAAACGTGATTGCAATCACATTTTTTCATGTATTTCTCATTTTTTTGTGTAGCAGGGTCCATCAAAAGTATGCAACATGGGTACTCCTTGGATGAAGAATTAAATTTTGCATCCAGTGAGTACTACCACTGTAAATTTGAGTAAACCCTTACGGAGATAAGTTGAAAATACGAGTTTAAAAAGAAGTTTTATTATTTTATTATTTTTTAATTTTTTTACTTTTTTACACCAAAAATGATGAATCACCCCCCATGGTTGACATCATCATCTTGAATCCTATTGGTTCTCATAAAGTTTATTTTGGTTGTACATTTTTCTTAGGAGGCCTACTTTATACCTCAAAATTCCCCTAATGAACATTGCTGCATACTTTCAATATGTTGATGAAATAACCAACACCCTGGAAGGATTGGGAGAGCCAGTTGACGAGAAGACACTTATACAGAAGATTCTTAGAATGTTACCAGGGAGATTCAACCCAAAGGTATCAGTCTTAGAATATAGTGCAAATCTGGAAAAACTCAGCAAAGAGGAGTTACATGGAGTTCTCATATCATATGAAATGAGACTTGATGAAGAAGAGGGTACTTTGCATCTAGAAACTGCGTTCGTTGCATCTAAGAAAACCAATAAGGATAAACAAGCTTCAATTGAAAAGACATGCACCTGCAGGTGTCAAGAAAAGGGAGGTGATGAAGAAGGTATTTCAGATGAAGAATATGCTTACTTCGCGAGAAAACTACAAATTGGTATGGGAAAATTCAAAGGTAAACTTCCATTGATATGTTTCAGCTATAATGAGGTTGGGCATTTTGTAGCAAAATTTCCAAACAAAAGTAATGGAAACTCAAAAAGAAAGAAAAGCTTTAAGAAATTCAACAAGAAAGGATCAAAAAGAAACTTTCTCTCTAAAGAATATAGCTCATCATCCAATGAAGACAATGATAGTGAAGAAGAAGCCAATGAGAGAGTATTGTTTATGGCTAAGCACAATAAGCAAGAGGTATCAAACAATGAAGAAGAAGGATGGACCATAGACGAATTTTATGAGGAAGCAATCAAGCTTATAAAAGATCTCAAGGCAGAGAAGATCCATTCCAAAACTTTTGAAGAACAAGTTCAAGGTCTCAAAATTGAAGTTGAAGAACACAAATGCATTGAAGAGTCACTTCAAAAGAAGTAAAAAGAAAGCAACCAAGAAAGGGAACAATTAGAAGCCAAAGTAGTCTCGCTGCATGAGGAAGTGAAGAAAGGAAAAACTATCCAAAACTATGCCAACAGCTCAAGGGCATTGGAAGAAATCATCAATAATCAATGATATTACAATGACAAAATTGGCATCTGTTACAAAGAAGAAGAAGCAAAACCTTCTACAACAAAATACAATAAACCTATGAGATCTGACATGCATGTAGACATCATTGGACAAGATTCGCAAGAACAGCCTAGGAAGACAATTACTCGACGAAAATTTCCATCCAGGTACCAACATATTTTTTATGGCTACTGTTATTCATGTGGAAAATTTGGTCATAAAGCTGTAGAATGTTGAACGTACCCTAGGAACAAATACAATTCTAGGAGATCTATCAAATATGAACCTCCCAGGGCTCAGCGAAACACCAATAGATTTGAACATTTAAGAAATAATATTGAATGTTACAAATGTTGAAACTTTGGACACATAGCCAAAGACTGCAGACTTGAAAATCCTCTAGAAGAATCTTCGAGGCCACAAAATGAACGAACATGGAAGAAGAAGAAGAATGATAATTGTGCTCTTGCTCTCAAGGCTCAAAAGAACAAATATGTGTGTTATGTTGATAGCGGTTTCTCAACGCATATGACTGGAGATAGAAATAAATTTGTATCTCTTAAAGAGAAGAAGGATGGAACCGTGTCCTTTGGAAATGATGGATCTTCAAATGTTATAGGATCAGGTACTGTCACTCTCAGAAGCAAAGATTCTCTAGCCAATAATGTTCTATTTGTTGAAAACATGAATCACAATCTGCTCAGTGTTGGACAAATGTGTGATCAAGGATACACAATACTATTCAACTCCACGAAATGTGAAATCAGGAAAGGCGTGTATGGTGAAATTGTGGCTACAGCAAGTCGAGCTCCAAATGACATATATGTTCTGGATGAAGCAACTAATTCATGTCTAATAGCTAAGGAGGATGATACAATAATTGGTAGCAATGATGATCGACTAAGTAAGAAGTTTGCTACAAAGGTGCAAAGTGATTTTAGAATGTCTTTAATTGGTGAGTTGACATACTTCTTAGGGCTTTAAATATCTCAGCAAGAGAAAGGAATATTTATATTTCAAGCCAAGTACATCAAGGAAATGCTCAAGAAATTTAAAATGGAATATTGCAAACCCATCCTCACTCCAATGGTAACAAGTTGCAAATTGAGCATAGACGACTCATCTAAGGATGTGGATCAAAGGTTGTACAGATCTATGATTAGTATTCTTCTATATGTAATAGCCTCCCAACCAGATGTTATGCAAGCAGCTGGACAAATAGCAAGATTACAAGCAGCACCAAAAGAATCACATATTAAATATTCACCAGCATTGGAATATCTTCGCCAAAAGCTTGGGATTCTCCCGAGTTCTCATTAGATTTTCCTCTTTTTTTTTTTCAGAATATAAAGGGGGAGTGGAAGTGTGTATAGGTCCATAGGATGGTTGTGTTTCAAGGGGAGTTACCCTTTTCCATTGATGTCAAAGGGGGAGAGAATGTTGTAGGAAGAGGTGTCATGATCGCAGGGGGAGTACTTGTGTTGCCATCAATGCCAAAGGGGGAGATTGTTGATCAACGATTGTCATTGATGTCAACCCAAGTAGCACTAGGGGCTAAACCAATATTGCATGGGAATTTTTACCTCCAAAATTAATATATTCTGGTTCAATAATTCTTTTTATGGTTTCTATTTTTCAAGATGTTTCCGTTGATATATGGAACGCCATGTAATTCTTCACGGTTTGAGAGATATTCATGTTTGAAGTTTGTACCCCCAGTTAGTGGGCTTAAACCCCATGGGATTGGGGCATGGGTCATTGAAAAGTCATAATAATATTTTTTAAGCTCCTAAAATCCCTCTCACATTCACTTGTTGAAGCCTCTCTCAACTTAAGCATTCATATAAATTGTGATCTTCATTTCCTCCTTATGCAAGGGATTCGGCCATCTGAAACAGGTTATCGTGGAATTTTCATTCTAAATTTTTTTCTACAAAGGTTCAGAAGCTGAATTTTTTTTTAGACGAAGAAAAACTCCTGAGGAAGCTGTAGTAAAAATTTCAGATCAAGGTGCGCAATATTTTTTGAGATATGATTTGTGGAATTCAGGGTTTTTGCAGGCTCCTGAAATTCATCTCAAAGAACTGACCTTGGTAAAATTGTCATAAATCTCTCTCTGAGTATCGGATTGGGATTCCATAAAAATTGGTAGATAGTGCATAGTCTGTAGCTTTCACTCTATCAATTTAAAAGCCAAATGAAGAAATAGTGACACGTGGCGCTCTGCTGAAACACTCCATAATTAGGGCACTGTGAGAAATTGGGTTTAACTCCCTCTTGAAGAATCCAAACTGGGTCAGACCTACGTCATTTGAAAGATGACTCAGAGGACTAATACAAGACTAAAAACTAGATATTGAGAATCTGAAATAATAGAGATACACTAGATTCAATATCAAGCTCCTAGAAGGCAAGAAAAAGCTAGATCATGTGTTGTCAAGGATTGCAAAGGACCAGACGTTCTATGGCAGAAAAGCAAAGCAAGGTGCAGCAGAGGGTAACATGAAAAGAGCAGCAACCAAGGTGCATCACAACATCAAGAAGTTCATCATATGAAGTCATTAAGTGGGCAGCACTGCATACAATCATTGTAAAGGTATCATTGTACTTAGTCGTTGTAAATACATTATTGTAAAAATTGTACTAGTGTCTATTTGCCAAGGGTTGAAGAGGCAGTTTTGGGAGGTCTAGGATCATCATTAGGTGGTTGTGTCAAAGTTGGGGTTATGGTCTAGTATATCTTCTTCTTCTGCATCATTCTATATCATTATAAATTGGACCATTTTCCCTGGTACGGGAGTCCATTCTTCTTTTATTCTTCTATAGGGTGCTAGGGTGGTGCTAGGGTGAGTTGTAGCTCATTGGGTGTTGGGGCATATGTTCAGTTGACTACTGAAGAATCTCGGGCGTTGGGGCGTCCATCCAGTGGGAGCTGGAGAAGAATGCTTTTCTAGATTCTAGGAAGTTGGAGCTTTATTTTCAATTGGAGTTGAATATTAAAGAATTATTAGAAAAGCATTAGGTGGTTTTTGTCCCGGAGTGGGTTTCCACCTTAAAAAATATGTGCATTTGTGTTCCTCTTGTTTGTTGTTATCATTATACAAACACTGATAATAATTGAAGATTAACTAATGCTCTAATTGAAAGGAATACTGATTCCCCCCCCCTCTCAGTATTTCCAACATAGTATATCTCTACTATTTGTTTCTTCTTTTGATGCAAAATATGAAGTGTCCACAAGCTGAGCGAAAGATCATGCTCCGATACCACTTTAATATCCCAAAAGGGAGAATACAGTAATACTGAAACATAGTATGAAAAATATAGAAAAGTAAACAATAAATCTAAAGACAACATCGGAATATGCATAGAAGATGAGCCATTTTATTCATAGGAGAATATTCAGTTACAACATTGTACAAATATGAGGTAATATAGCCAAAGAGATGGCCTAGAATGACCCTGCAAACATGCTATAACAAGAACTACATAAATGGATAGCTGCAGGAAGAAATATTGCACTGTCCCTTTTGTTTTTGATGTACATATAGCTGCTGCAAAGGTAAATTCAGATCTATGGAGCTCAGGATCTCTGACGATTACAAGATTCAAGATCTGCCCAATGTGATGGAATCCCAAGATTACCCAGAAAGGATTTTCTAGATCTATAACTTTGGAAAATCACCCTCCTAGGGTTTGATCCTTTGACTATTGGGTTATGCATATCTGAAGCTAGATATGATCCAAATATGACTGCAATATGTTATAGAAACATATATGCACTTTGAGGGATGATCCCTCCTTCAGATCTACAAGCTAGGAGCTTGAGATCTTGTCTCTTCTTCCTCCTCCTTCAAGTTGCAGCAACTAAATATGCAGTTTCTATAGAAATTGTGCTATACAAGAGGGAGAGAATCTATGCCTGCTGAAATATGCTGCAATAAGCTCCAGGCTGATGGAAACAATGGTGGCAAGGTGAGGGGATGACCCCTCACAGGATTACTACCTAAAATGCTAGCAACTTCCTTCCTACTCTGGATCTGCAATGATGGATTGCATAATCCTCGATGGGACTACTACTGATAGGAGGTCAATAAAGTTTGGCCTTATGCCAGATCTGAAATGAAGCCTCATGAATGTTGATATTCAAGCCACAGTTGATAGGAATAATCCTTCACTGGTTCTGCCGTTGAAATACTGAAGACAACCTCCTCCTCCCAAACTAATCTTCAGAAATTGTGTAATTCTTGAAAGTATGTGTTTTGTATAGAGTGGAAATGGTGTGGAACCAATGCCTTATAATGAATGTCAGCTCAGAATAACCTTCCCAAAGTAAGTCCACAAGTCTTCCTTGGGTAAGGATGGGATTCCTGCTCGGGAACACCCTGTGCTAACAACACTGCAGACTTAGCTAAACAACATAAGAACGCATGGAATGTCAAATGAAAATTCCGAATCTAAAAAAATCTATAATGAATAATCAAAAGCATCTCTTCTATGTTGCTTTCATCTGCTTTCATCTCACTTATATAGTTTATGAGCCTTCCCATGCCTTGGCCCACCTCTAAACTGTGTTGTGCATGTGGACATAATCCTCCATTTTTTACTGGGCTGTCTCTCCAAGTCCTCCATCATGTATACATACAATGTACACCCTATCCATCATGTGTGCATTAATTGCACTACTTCCTCCATCACTTCATCAAGAATGATTTATGATCTTACATTAGATTCCCTCCATGATATCATTTGACTTCTTCAACCTCCATGATCTATCTCATTAATGAGACATGATCTCCACTCCATGCACTTTAGTAGCTACTCCACTACTCCATTATGTAGATCTATGTATAAATAATCCACATTCACACATCAAAAAGTGGATCTTATTCATACTTGAGGTTTGTGGGTCCCTCCACCCTTTTATTTACTTAATTTATTAAGTTTATTAATAACATGTGAAATTTTTATTAATTTAATTAATTAATTAATTAAATTAATTTACATGGTATTTAGATGCAGAACTACATCAACGTACCAGGCAATGGAGTACAATGGACAAAGACTTTGTATTGAAGTTTGGACTAACGGGAGGCACTGAGCAACTTGATGAACCCCTATAGGATATAGATGCTCTAGTCTTTAGTGAGTCCCACCCTAAGCAGGAACATGCTACGCCATCTTGGGATGCGCAACTACAAGACATCATAAACTATAGAAAAATTTCAATAGAGGCCTATGATGAAGACCCTCAGAATATTATGATCGAAGAGTTAGAAGGAGAACGAGATGTTGCTGGTATGTTGCTGCAAGAAGTTGATGTCACCAAACCTTTGAAACTAAATGAAATCAATATTGGCACGGAAGAGGAGCCCAAGATGGAAAAGATTAGGGGTTACTGGGATGGTGGCACAATGGGAAAGGTCCCAGAGTTAATAACTGAATATCAGGATCTTTTCCTGACTAATTTCTCTAAACTTAAGGGGATCGTAGGGGAGATGGGAGTTATGAGGATTATGTTGAAGCTAGAGGCATGGCTGATCAAACAACGACCCTATCGCCTGAATCCGAAATAAAAACAAAATGTTAAGGAGGAAATCGAGAAAGTAGTGGCACCAGGTATCATCGACTAGTAGAGCAGTCTAATTGGTTAAGTCCTATGGTGTTCCATGAAAAGAAGACTAAAGGAGAGATAAGGATTTTCGTCTACCTATGTAAGTTAAATGACACCCATGTACATGATCCGTTCCCCACACCATTCTTCGATGAAATCCTAGATAATGTAGGGGGTCATGAAGCTTATTCATTTACTGATCGGTTGTTGGGGTACCATCAGATACGCATTGCACCTGAGGATCAGAGCAAGATGACTTTCACGACAGAGTGGGGCTCATTTCAGTACATTGTCATGCCCTTTGGATTAAAGAATGCCCCTGCCATATTTTCACAAGTTGTTGTAGCTGTATTCAAAGAATTCATTCACAAGTTCCTAGAAGTCTATTTTGATGACTGGATGGTGTTTAGATTAGTAAAGAACCATGTGTCGAATATGCGCATGATGTTGGACACCTGCAAGAAACACCAAAATTCTCTCAACATTAAGAAATGCATCTTCTATGTCCCATTTGGGATTCTATTAGGACACATAGTATGTCAGCAGGGACTAATGGTTTACCCAACCAAGATCGCGATCATCATCAACTTGGAAATTCCAATCATTGAAAAACAATTACGCTCCATCCTTGGCCACATCGGTTACTACAAAAAATTCATCCAGGAGTACGCTTTGATCACCTCTCTGATGGAAAAGTTACTGAAAAATGATGTGTCGTTCTTCTGGGATGATGAGTGCAAGAACATATTTGAGCTACTAAAAGAAAATATGGTGACTGCACATATCTTGATATTGCATGACTAGGCAAAGATCTTCCATATCCATGTAGATGCATCAGGGATCGCTTTGGGAGTTGTCTTGGCGCAGCCTAGAGAATGAGATATTGATCACTCGGTGGTCTTTGCTAGAATAAATATTTCAAATTCAGAGCGTAACTATTCTACCACAGAGTGGGAGGGATAGCAATGGCATATTCCTTACAAACATACAGGCATTATTTACTCAAAGGGCACTTCAAGATGTTCACAGATCATTCGGCTTTGAAATACGTAGTTCATAAGCTTGTGTTGGGGGGGATACGTGCGTGGCTCCTACTATTCCAAGAATATGATTTTGAAATCATCGTGAAACCAGGGAGTTTGAAATCTGAACTTGATCATTTGTCCAGGATCGAGAATGGGGAAGAGTCGACTAACTTGGACAACGGGTTGCCTGACACATAACTATTTTCTATCAAGGTAAATAATGAATAATTTTTTGATATCATCCACTTCTTGACTACAGGTAAAGCCCTTGATGGCTATTCAGTACCACAGAAAAAGGAATTGGTCACCCACGTAGCCGACTTCATTATCATTGCAGGATAGCTTTACAAGTTGGGGGCGGATGAGGTGCTGTGAAGGTACGTCCTTGAACATGAAATACTAGTTATCTTAGATGAAGCACATGGAGTAATTGTGGAGGGACATTACGCAGGTAAAACTACTACGCAGAAGATATTACGGGCTGGGCTTTGGTGGCCCACACTACACATGGATGCTCATACGTATTGTCAGGCCTGCGACGCATGCAAACGAACTGGGAAGCCCTAAAGATGGGATGAGATGCCCCTACAACCAAAGATGGAACTAAAAGAATTCAAAAATTGGGCCATCGAATTTGTAGGCCCCATTAAAACCCCAGGAAAGAAGACTAGTGCTCGGTATATCATTAGTGCCACAGATTAAGTTACTAGGTGGGTATAAGCCAAAGCTATTCAAGGATTGTACCGTGGACACGACGGCGCACTTCATTTTTTAAAATATCCTGACCAGGTTTAGGTGCCCGAAGATCTTGATGAGTGATAGAGGTACGCATTTCATTAACGAAACTATTAAGGCTCTAACTGAGGAATTCCAGATTCGCCATGCAAAGAGTACCCATATCATCCACAATCGAATGGGACTGTAGAAGAATTTAATAAAATTTTGGAACATGCACTCACCAAGGTCTGTAATGCACAATGGAGCAACTGGGACGTGCACATCCCCTATGTACTCTGGGCCTATAGGACTACATGTAAGAATCTCACGGGGAGGACACCCTTCCGAATGGTCTACAGGAAGGAGGCTATCATGCCTATGGAATACATCATTCCCAACCTGTGCATCTTGGCCTTCACAAATATGGTAGACCTAGACATCATGGAGGAATGCTTGGCACAACTATTGGCCCTAGAAGAAGACTGATTCATTTCTCAATTCCACCAACAGGTTCAGGAGTCATGGGAAAAATCTTGCCATGATCAACATATTCGGCAAAAGGTCTTTTTGGAGGAAGAATTGGTACTACTTTACAATACCTAGTTTGTGAGACACCTGGGGAAGTTTCGACAACACTGGTTAGGACCGTATGTTGAAAGGAAATTACCAGTGGAAATGTATTCATATTGGCTATCTTGCGTGGTGATTCTGTATCGATATATGTTAATGGGAGTCGATTGAAGCCGTATAGGTACTCCTCAGTGCTAATAAAATGACTATATGGCCGGAGTAGATATATAATGGATACTACACACACCTGACCATGACCACCTAGATAGAAGAAATGGATGCACAGGGATGATGCAAAGGGTTGGAGGTGCGGGTGGGTGTGATGTAGGAAAAGGTTTTGAGTGCAGTGGAAAAAAATAGCCATTGAAACAGAGTAGGAGCATGGAAAACCATGCTTCCCGTTCGATGAAGTAGGTAATTGGTATTAATGTGGTGATTTATAACAATTTTTCACCATTTCCATAATGATTAAAGGAAATTAAGGATCAACTAGCCATTCTCCCCTTGCAAAGGCTATAAGATAAGGACTGTTAGTTTTACAAGATTAACTTACTGCTCAAGATTCTCGCACCTCATCCACTTCGATATATATCATCTCATCTGTCTCCTTGTCATCCACATGACTAAGCGAGCTACGTCATATAACAGTAGCAATGCCGAGTTTATATTCCAAGAAAGGATGACTGCTACAAACTCTAATGAGCCTCTGCCTGCCACAACTTCCGGGGAAATCGGATTTGATGAGGTCCTTTAAGTAACCCTTGAACCAGAGGAGATTGTCTCTACCCTGGTAAAGCAGAAGGGAAAAGGAAAAGTAAAATAGGAAAAGTGGTTTCGCAGGAAGCCTTGTACTTCCCTTCATATTAGGCGTTCCCCTCAGAAAGAGCCTAAGGGGCGATCTCCTGATGCATCCCAGCGCCCAATGGCACCCACAGAAGACAGACTGCAGGAAACTCCACTAACGTGATTACCACCTTATGTTAGGCCACGCAGGACAGAAGCATGCATGCCTAATGTTGATATCGTCCGCACCTATCTTCAGATGCCTTTGGTCCCAGAAGAAGTACCCCAGCTGGGAGGGATGTTTAGCCACCTTCCCATATAAAATTTGATGACCACAACCTGGGGAACCTAGATGCCTTCCCTTCATTAGTCGCTGAGCTATACCTGGAGCAGGTACTCGAAGACGGTGTAAAAAAGTAAGAGTAAATTGCTTGGGTTAGGGGATTATCCAGAGTGGGCATCTTTAACCTGCTGCAGCTCCCCCACTTTGTTTGATACAACATCACCAGCCCATTTTTTCGCCAGCTGCTGGTACTTGTTCATGATGGATTCTTATGGCTCCAGGGCTGTGCATCGATTTATGCTACTCTCATTCACCGAATTACTGGCCTTCCTATGCATGTACTCGATCCTAGGTGTTAGTATGAATCCTTTGTCGAAGTGTACAAAAAAGGACCACTTTAGCTATGCATAAATAATAGCCCTAACAACAAAAGTGGCTGCCAATATCTTCAGATCTGCGGTTAGTAGAACAAGAAAAGAGCTGCAAACAACCAGATCTATACATGAAAAGACATTAAGCAGTAAAAACAAGGGTTTGTTCCATGTACCAATAGACAAGACAAGAACAATTTTTTGAAATAATTTTTGTATTAATGGGGCACCTGGGAGGAAAACCAGAAGGAGTATCCAATTCCCCTCAGTGGGATTGGTTCTTGGAAGTCCTCAGCACTTCATATCTAAGATTTCTCTCTCTAGTTGATGTAGAAAATCCAATGCAAAGAGTAGAGCTCAATGGGAGCAAATGATGGAGATATGTGACCAAGTGTAAAGATCCAGAGTGATATAATAGGCAACAAAAGGTGAAGAATGGTAGGAAAAACCCTCCTATTTATAACAAAATATTGGGTCATTCTAGATCTTGGTGCATGGGTTAACCAGATCTAGATCCACTTTTTATGGAATATTTTATTATATTTGTTGGAGGAAAAAGGTATTTGACTTGGGTCAAATCCCTTAATTTGTCAAAAATAAATAAATAAATGATTTATTTATCTTTTTAAGGAAGCGGTTAGAAGATAATCAAATAAATAATGATTTATTTAATTATTTAAGGAAGTGGTTGAAAGATAACTAAATAAATAGTGATTTATTTAATTATTTGTGGGTGATTTGGTCATATTTAACAAGGAATATTATCTAAATAAGGTTTAAATAATTATTTCTAGAAAATAATAAGATAAATAAAGGTTTATCTAATTAATTTCTTTGATTTTGGGTTAAACATGACTGGGAATAATAATTAAATTATGGTTTAATTAATTATTCCATGAAGAAAATCAAACAAATATAGGTTTGTTTAATATTTCCTTTTGGGGTTTCCTGTTTTAACATAGTGAAAGCAATTTTACTTAGGGTAAAATTGGTCTTACATGGTGTACTTGGGTCCATCTAATGGTAATAGGTTAGATGGCCAAAAAATGGTGTAACAGATTGCCCCCCAGCGTGTGAGTGTCAGGAGCAAATCATATGACCGAAGTACGTTGTAAGAACTCAATCACTAGACAACAAAAGGAAAGTTAGAGAGAGAAATGTAAGGTAGATAGTGTGCTGAAGAACTAGACCCTGAGGAGATGAGACTTGCAGGTGCAACAAGTCTCTTTTTATGAGCGGGTACCTGTGCTGAAAGCGGCGGGGGAGGCATACCTATGCCCGCCGAGACAAAGTACAAAAGAATAGTGTGTCCAATAAACAAGGGACCGAACCATAAAGTACAGCTGGCGTAATCATGAGCCAAATAAAAATATAATGAGGAATCCCATATACATGCTGTGCCTGGGATAACAACCAGGACTTGTACAATAATATCTGAGTACATGAGATACGAATACAACCCAAATGCCCCCTGTGAATGGGGAAGGGCTCACAAAATCTGACTGATACATGCAAATCAAAGAGGCGCTGCAAGTGGTTACGGCCAACATCATCAAATATCTGGAGTTGCATCGAAGGCTGCAAGGAAGAGGACATCCGGGCATGTGGGGGGCTACCTGCAGGGCCACCCCCTCATGAGGGTTGAGACATATCACACACACCCGGGAATCATCAAGAGCTGCTGCTGGGTCACTGGACCATCAAGTATATGGATCTTGATCATGCTGAAAGGAGCTGGAGAAACAATCAAGTCAAAGGGAAAGGAGAGATCCCTTTGCCTGATCCGAGGCACCGAAGAAGAGTGGAAGCTGGAACCAAGGCACACCACCCTCTAGACCTAGCTTCTGGAATGAATGAGCTGATGTCGACAGAAGGAGGTCCGCCATAGGTGAGGTAATGAGAGACCCTCAAATAAGGCACGAGAGAAAGGAGTAGAGCAACGGACAGACTGACACTAATGATGATAGTGAAGTGGAAAGGACTGAGTAGCTAATGAACGACTTCCCTTGTTAGAGCATAAAGGGCATGAATGACATGGCAGCGACTGACACAATATCGTAAGGGATAGGGGACAGCGGGACTGAAGGTCATAATATGCGACACAAGAGAGAGACCAAGCAATGAAGGATGGAGGGCTATAGCAGGGTACCAAGGGACTCAGGATAGACTCCATGAATGCGATGATGACTCAACTTGGATGCTCTAAACAAGGGCGACTCTATGGTGCTGCCACACAGTAAAAGGCCTAATGGGGGACCGTGGAAACATGAGTACATGATGGGTACTCATGACGAAAATTGACATGAACGAAGACAAGTAAGGAGGCAAGATGGTGCCCCAAGTACAAGTGTCGTAAGTGAGGAAATTCGATTTTAAGGAGAGGTGAAGTGACCCTTCTTGGACAAAATGTGTCCTGGTGAAGTATTAGATCACAAAAAACTAATAGATACCCATTTGAGGGCTCAGTGAGAGCTTTCCAACGGTGCATACGGTTCGTCAAACGGGGCTACGGTGTGGTCGCAGTGGTCGAAAGAAGGAACAGGGGTTCTCTTGTAATAAGGCAGTTTTCCCTCCAAAATCACTCATTTGCTATTGTTGCTATGGTGAATGTGGAGAGGAGAGAAGGCCCTAAATCTTGCGGTGAACGTAGCGGACAAACCTACCATTGGAATCGCGATCTGTCAGTTGCAGGTAAGAGGTCTAACCTTTCTCTTGCATTTTGATGGATTACATTTTCAGTTTAGGGCCCAGAATCCCAGAAACAGCCCCTCCTTCATCTCTACGGCCGGGTCGCACTTTTTGGGGCAAAAAGTATGACCTAGGACGCAGGTATCAGGGAAAAAACTACGACCTGGTCCAGAAAAGAGCAGAAAACTGTGACCTGGGAGATGAGGGGGTTTTGGTGCTGTTTGATGGCTGAGAGTTGGGTTTTTGTGTTTGGTTATGGTATTCCCGATCTGTATGCTAACAAAGATGATGTTTTTGTACAGGTATTTTCGGGTGAACTGGAGAGAGAGAGACCTGGGGACACTACGGGCAGAGATCCAGGCGGATCAGGGCGTCCGTCGTGTACTGGCCAGGTTTGGGGTTCTCAAGTTTTTGGAGAACCCTTTGATGAGGGCAGGAGAACCGTTATTGGCCCGGATTATCAATTACTGGGATCCAGATCAGGAGGTCTTTGTAGTGCAGGGGCACAGGATCGAACTGACAGTCCAGGACGTGTATTTCCTAACTGGTCTCCCACCACTTGGGATGGTGGGAAACACACAGCCAGTATTGCCGCGGGGGCAGCATATTATGGAGTTCGTGGAGCGTCATTGTTGACTGGGTATCCAATTCAAGGGGACTCGAATACCGATCGAGGATCTAGAGAGGCTAGAAACCCGTGCAGTGGCCGCAGCTGTGCTGTGTATCCTGGGAAACCAGGCGCTCCATCACATCACTGGGGCGCAGATGATGATAGTGGAGAGTGTGCTGGGTGGGACCTACTATGGGTGGGCCCAAATGATGTTGGTGTCACTAAAGCAACAGTTGTCGCTATGTAGGCGGTAGGTGAACCATGATTGCTCATATGGGACTTTGTTGTGCGCCTTCTTCTTTGAGAAGATCCCGACCTTGAGGCCTCATGTACAACTTTCAGATGGGGGCCCGAGAGAGCCCAGGATGCGCCATTGGGGATGGCTACTGTGCAGAGGAGGAGGAGGGGCAGTCGGGCGAGTGTTTCGACCTGAGTTTTTTGCCCATTGGGATCAGATGCCATTGTACATAGACGACTATTCCTATAGTGGGATGAGCTACTGTGGAGATCTGGACTTGCCACTTCTGCCTGGTCGAGTCTGGGGGCCCGATGGTAAGTGGCAGATTGCTATTCTTGTGTGGGCATGTTAAAGTTTTTTGAATAGTAATGTATGGTACTGATTCATGTACTTTTGGTATGCAGATATAGCACCGGTAAAATCGGTCGGATATATGGGACGACCGGCAGCATCTGGAGCTACAGGTCCGAGTGAGTCGAGAGCGGCGCATAATGAGGATGCAGCCGCCCTTCTGGAGGACATCCGTCGTAGATGCGAAAGGTTGTTGATCAGAGTGTCAGAGCACGGGTGGCAGGACTTAGATGACCAGTTCATAGAGCCATGTGTTGGTCTTCCCTCAAAGTGGTGAGGTGTCATGCGGCGCATGGCGATGGCCGGTTAGGCGATGCATGATCTACATGCTGCAGGGGCAGAGCCATTGGCCCAGGATCCTCTAGATAGTGATTAGGGGTGGGGCATGTGGTGCCCCCTTATTATGTATGTAGGGGCAGGTGGTGTCCCTGGTTTTGGGTTTTTTGTAACATGCTATGGGCATGTCGTATGTATCAGAGTAGATGGACTCTAAACACACGTATTTTGCGACACATATTATGGATATGCATCATTTTTATTGATTATGAATGTCATTGCCTTGAATGAAATGCGTGTGATAAATGCTAGTCTAGAACATGGTTTGTGATACTATCTACATAGTGATTTTGTTCTCGAGGTACATGGTTGAAAGTTATGGTTTCAAATGCACGTATCAAGAGTTTCACTCATAAATAGCATCTAAACAGCACAGGGTTATGCACACGATAAACACCATTTAGTTGCATGACAAGAAGTAGGGAATCCAAACGAATGTGAAGATGGAGGACGCGATGAAAGAGGGCATCGGCTAAGAGACCACGCACTGCATCATATTCGGCCTAATTATTGGTGGCAGAACCAATGCAAACCCCGTTAGAGAGAACAAGGGCATGCACGGGGGTGAATATGGCCCAACCTGCCGAGGCTAGATTCTGGGAGTAACGACTTGCACCATCGACGTAACCGATAAATGGTGTGGACAGGAGGTCCTGCAGAATGGTGTGACAAGACAACAAATGAGGGGAGGAGAGGCAATGAGGGCAGCGTGAGTGCACAGAAGACATCGGGCGGCAACTGCAGGAGGCAGTGTAAGGAGCAGGATGACTATGACTCATATACAAACTGGAGGGTGATATATGAGGGATAACAGAAGTATGGGGAGGACTCGGGCTACAGAGGCCAACGGAGACACGGGTGGGGTGATCTCGTGTATGGGTAGAAAAGGGGTGGGTAGGTGACACAACAGGGGAGGATGCAGGGGGGCTAGGCTCCGAGTGTCGCGTAGAGGAGGATAGGTAAAGAATGGTTACCGTAGACTCCGTCATCGGAACAAGGGGGGGGGGGGGGGAATGTCGATGGGAGCGGGGGGATCCACAAGCTGACCTGACGTATATTGCGTGAGGATGGGAGAGGTGGATTGATTTTGTTCAACCTCATACTCTCGAACCACCTCTAAAGAGGCGCGGTAATGTGTTAGGTGAGGACAATGGTGGGAGTAATGGCCATGAATGCCGCACAAAGCACAGGGTTTGTTGGTGCGGAGAGTCTTGGGGTTCTTGGTTACGGATGAAGAAGGAACGGAGGCTTCAGGGACCGTAGACCCGGGGAACGCGACTTTAACCATGGGTTGAATACAGGGAAATTCGGGGCAAGCATGGGTGGCATGACCGACGACATCACACAAGGCACAAGGCTTTGCGGGCAGAGGAGGGGTCGGGTCAGTCGTGGTGGTCTTGTCTTTGGGTGCCCCCTTGTGGGCTTTTCCTTTCTTCCCGGGAGCCATCACGATAGGAGAAGGGTCTTGTGGCGGTGCTGAGGGCACAATGGCAACGGAGGAAGCGAGGGGGACTGGTTGAACTGGTGTCAAAGCCATGTAGGGCTGGTGTCAAAGTCTTGTAGGGTTTGGGGTGACCAGGAGGGGTGGCGGCTGGGGGGTCAAGGTACCAGACCGGTATGCCCAAGGTCAAGTTAGGGAGAGAGAGGGTGGCCATGACGGGGATAGAATATACTCCGGGAGGGGGAGCTAGGAAAGGGATCTGCCCAGCAGGGTAATGACCAGGAGGGACGGCTTCAAGATGGTTAAGGCCAGGAGGAACCGTTCCAGGAGGATAAAGGGGTTCAGGGATACCAGCTGTAGGGGGAGGGCCAGAAGGAGGAGGTCCGGCTGGCTGAGATGAATGGCTAGGAGCGGGTTGCGGAGGGTGAGGGGGAGGTTGCTGACTAGCCGAGGCAGGCTGCTTACGGGCAGCCTGGGACGATTGCATCATGCAAACATTCGATAAGCTGGGATCGGTGACAGGAGGAGGAGGGAGATGAGGAAAAGTTCCAAGCAGGGAGGAATCTTTGTAGACACTGGGGGAGACACTGGTCAAAGAATCGACGGTTTGCTTATTGGCTACAGAAGAGATGGTCGTCTCAGGGGAGGTCTGAGATGGTGGCTCATGATAAGATAGCTGGTCAATGGTGACTATCTTTCCATTGTGCGGGAAAGACATCTTGCGGAAAACCGCGGATGGGATAGGAGACATGGCATAGGTGTTAGTGTTCCCAGTCATGTTTAACCCAAAATCAAAGAAATTAATTAGATAAACCCTTATTTATCTTATTATTTTCTAGGAATAATTATTTAAACCTTATTTAGATAATATTCCTTGAAAATAATAAGATAAATAAGGGTTTATCTAATTAATTTCTTTGATTTTGGGTTAAATATGACTGGGAATAATAATTAAATTATGGTTTAATTAATTATTCCATGAGGAAAACCAAACAAATATAGGTTTGTTTAATATTTCCTTTTGGGGTTTCCTGTTTTAACATAGTGAAAGCAATTTTACTTAGGGTAAAATTGGTCTTACATGGTGTACTTGGGTCCATCTAATGGTAATAGGTTAGATGACCAAAAAGTGGTGTAACACTAGGGAAAGTACTGGCAACAAATTTAAGCACCATATTGTTGAAGATGTCTGGGGAAGGTACCGTGTCACATGCAACAAATAGGGCTTTCATATCGATACAATCAGCGATGAAGGGACACACATGGGTACCTTACTTCACTGCAAGTTGATGTGAAAATTCCAGGCAACGGCTGCCCTTGCCCATGTAATTCAACTCGCTGGAAGATGTGAAAAGGGGGTCATTTTTAATTGGTCCCAATACTTGGTTGAATAATTTCTTGACAATGTGTGCGAGGGTTAGGATTAGGGAAAATATTTTTACTACTCTTGGTTGATATTGCTAATCATCTTAGTTGCATGGGAGACTCCGGAAGAAGTGATATTCCCCCCTCTTGAGCTCGGCATGTGTGAGGGGGCATGGTTTACCAACCTATGGGACTCAAAGGACCCCAAGCAGGTTAAGGATAATAAGTCCTTTTGTGTACTCTATGATGGGGCCATATCTGCGGCCATTCATTCCCAGTCGTTCCTATCCCCAACAGTCTATAGAAAATATAAGCATATTCCAACATTTCAAGTGGCCAAGCACAATGTGAAAATTTGGGCCCATAAATACCACAGCTGGCATAACCTTCCATATATGACCACCAAAGCTGAGATCGAACGGATAATTTCCGCATGGCCACCGGTGTGGAAGGTCGCAGCCTAGCCCACTAGCCTAGACACAGTAGGAACATCTGGCCACAATGCAGTGTCAACATCTCCCACTCCACCTGACCCAACAATGGATTCGACGATTCCTGCCTCCACGCAGCAGGCGACCTTCAAAATCACTACTGCACAACCAGAACTAGAATCCCCACCGGATCAGAACATCAGTGATATTTATGATGCAGGTACGTGAGTTTTGCATAGTCTCAAATGTACCTGCGGGCTGCCTAAGGGGTCTAGGAAGAAGCATAAGGCTAGTAAGCCCGACACCCACAGAGAGGTTACTTTGATAGAGGATGACCTTGACCAAATTGTCGACATTGTCACCACTACATCTGCCGATTAGTGCACTACCTAGGAATAACAACACAAGGCTGTTGTAGAAGTCTTGCAAGTAGAGCTATAGGCACTTTGTCTCAAAGAAGACACCCTCCAGGCGAGCGTGGATCAAGCGAGGTAGAGTTAGGAAAGCAAGGATCAAGTAAGGCAGATTAACATGGGCCAACCAACTCCTTTTACCTCTCTAACCGCCATCATAGCCAAATTTTCCCTCTCCCCAGCACTACTCTTACATTGGAGTCTCCTAAATTATGCAACCAAATTCAGACATGCTCGTCCATCGACCTTGATGTTGGTCGACTAGCAGGTGCGCAGCTACATGAGTCATTTACTGCCATCACCAGCAAAATTCAGCACTGAGAACTCTGCGCACAGCAGCACCTCAGCGAGGGTGAGCAGAATATTATGACTCAAGCTACTGAACATGCCTAGGTTCAGGTTGTGCACATCACCACCATCACACATGAAGCTACCTTAAAGTAGCTGATCAACTAAATTTTTGAAGAAATGCCATAAGTAATTCCTGCCTCCGCTGAGCCACAAGCTAAGGTTGAGGGATTTGTTGCTGCCTTGAAGGAATCTTGGACTATGGTACAAGTTTTCAAGGCTTATTTTGAGCTTCAAATTGCATCATTGCAGGCCAAGCTCAAGCCTGAGACCCCTTCGGAAGTGTGCGCCCAACAAGAAGCATTCGTTACAGAAGCCACGACCACTATTATGATGCAGATCAGTTAGGGCATTGTTGGGTGTGGAGCCTGATTTTCTTCCTGATTCAAAGATCCTTGTTTTAGCTGGATGTATACCCCAGGGAAATTGTACACCCTTGCACACGGGGGGGACTTGTCCCCCCCGCGGGGTCTGGGGGCCAGCAGTCCCCCGGCGGGGGTTTCAGGGGTAGCGCCCCCGAAGCCAAAAATAGATGTAAAATTGCCTTGTAAAAGTATAGTAATTTCTAGTCATACTGGGCCATTCATTAGGCAGATGATATGACAGTAGAAGCTATGTTTAGTTTAGGGTTTTTTTCCCTAGAAGGTAACCCCTCGCTTTTATGAGGGTATTGTATTGCGGCTGCACATGGTATGTGTATTCTCTGAGAGGGAAATAGATAGGGAGACTGTGAGAGAGAACGGAGGATATTACAGTGGATCTTCTGTAGGTTTTGTCTCTTCATTTTGTTGAATAATAGAAAGGAAGGACTCGCTATTCGAGGTGGATGTAGCCCAAACTGGGTGAACCACATATATCTGTGTCTCTCTAGTTTTATGTGTTTTTTGTTCTTGTATTTTCCTCATATTTTATGTGTTGCATTGCTTTGTAATATTTAATTTTCTAACAACTGGTATCAAAGCCGAAGGTATATTTGGCTGATAAACTCACAGGAAAGAAGGGTTCTGTTGGTCAGTGGGAACTGATAGCGGAGAAGATACTAAGTTTGGGGTTGAGAAATTTACTTGGCCAAAACTTCTGATGTGGAGAGAATCTGCAGATGGAAGATTATTTGTATCAGAAATATCTGTACCTACCATTGAGCGGAAAAAAAAGAAGCTGGCGGCCATGATAGACGTAGAATGGAACATTCTCGATAGAAAGGCACTCAGAACAGTACGATTATGTCTTGCGGCGTCAGTCGCCTTCAATATTTTGAAGGAAACAACAACAGAGGGTTTGATGCAGACATTGGCGAAACTATATGAAAAACCCTCGGCCTCAAACAAGGTATTTCTTATGAAACGACTATTTAATATGAAGATGTCGAAGATTGGATCATTGCAAACCATTTTAAATGATTTTAATACAGTTACTAGTTAGTTAAGTTCTGTAGGGGTAAAATTTGATGATGAAGTTAGAGCTCTGTTATTTTTGTGATCATTACCAGAAATATGGAATGGTTTAGTTATGGCCATTAGTAACTCCATCTCTGGATCAAGTACTCTAAAGTTTGGATGATGTTGTCAGTGCTATCCTTAGCGAGGAAATGCGACGGAAAAGCTCCGGTGAGACATCGGGTAATGCTTTGAGTGCAGAGTCTAGGGGAAGAAGAATGGAAAGAGGAAAGAGCTCGGGATATCGTAGTAAATCAAGGAAAAGTAGATCCAAGTCCAGATCAGGGATAGTGTGCTGGAAATGCGGAAAGAAAGGACACCTAAAGAAAGACTGTAGATCTCTGAAGGGAAAAGAAGGAGATGCACAACAAGAAAATAATCATGAAGCAAATGTGACAGGTGATGTGTTACAATATGCTTCGATTCTTTCTTTCGAAAATGTTACTGATTCTTGGGTTGTAGATTCAGGGGCTTCATTCCATGCCACACCTGATAAGAAATATTTTCATGACTATGTTCAAGGAGATTTTGGACAAGTTCATTTGGGTGATGATAAACCAAAATTGTTGGAATGGGTAGGTTCTTGTAAAATATTAGAATGGGAAACCAATGACTACAAGGAGGTAAGGCATGTTCAGATCTAAAGAAAAATTTGATTTCAACAAGGTAGTTAGGTGGTGAAGGTTGTGTGACAACCTTCACAAATAAAGCTTGGAAGGTCACCCAAGGAGCCCTGGTAATAGCAAAAGGCGAAAATTTTTTTGCAGCTGTATTTATGCAATGGTATTTCTAACTACATTAATGCTTTAACTTCCAAAGGAGAAGATGCAACATTATAGCATCATAAGCTACATCATAAGCTCAAGTTCATATAATTGAAAAGGGGATGAAGATTCTTCCTCGAAATTTTTTGCCGGGTTTGAAGAATGTTGATTTAGATTTATGTGAGAATTGTATTTATGGAAAATAGAAGAGAGTCAGATTTCTCAGAGTTGGGAAATAAATGAAGAGTGAAAATTAGAGCTTGTGCATATAGATGTATGGGGACCTGCTCAGGTATCATCTCTCGGTGGCTCTCATTATTATGTTAATCTTATTGATGATGCAACTAGAAAAAATTGGATTTATTGTATTCAGAATAAATCTGATGTATTTGATACTTTCAAGAAATGGAAAGCTTTGGTTGAGATTGAGATAGGAAAGAAGTTGAAGTGTCTCAGATCAGACAATGGAGGTGAATATTGTAGCAAATATTTTGATAGGTACTATTCAGAGCATGGAATTCGCAGAGAGAAGACAGTTCCAAGAACACCACAAGAAAATGGTGTGTCAGAAAGGATGAACAGAACAATCATGGAGGCGTCAGGAGTGCGAGATTGCATGCTAGTTGTCTTTGTTTGGGCAGGTCTTTGTAGATACTGTTGTTTATCTATTAGCAGAGGGCCTTCAAGTTCCTTGGATGAGGGTATTCCAAAGGAAAGCATGTGGACGAGTAAGGTAAACTACTCTTTTTAAAGCCATTGGGTTGTGAGGCCTTTGTCCATAATAAAGAAAATAGAGCAAAGCTTGAGGAAAAATCAAATAAATGTACCTTTATTGGATATGGTGTTAATGATTTTGGTTATCCCTTACATGATTATGAAAATCAAAAAATCATTAGGAGCAGAGACATGATATTCAATGAAAAGGTCTTGTATAAGAATCGGCTGCAGGAAAAGAAACAGGAAAAATAAAGCAAGGAATACATGGTTCTTGATGAGATAACTGAAAAAGTAAAGGTGCCTGAAAATAATAATAATAAACAACCACAGCAGCAGAAACCACCACAACAGCAACATGCACCTCAAACACCTGAAAGTGGTGTTAGAAGATCTACCAGGATAAGTAGACCCCCTGAACGATACTCTCCTTCATTATATTATTTATTGTTCACTGATTCTGGTGAACCTGAATGTTATGAAGAGGCAATGCAGGTTGAAAGCAGGAAGAAGTGGGAGCTAACCATGGAAGAAGAGATGGACTCATTAATGCATAACCAGACTTGGGACTTATTCAAGTTGCCTGCAGGTAAAACTACATTGCAGAATAAATGGGTTTACAGGCTAAAGGAAGAAGATGGAGGAAAACAGAAGTACAAAGCTAGACTTGTGGTGAAGGGGTTTGCAGAAGAAGGTGATTTTGATGAAATATTTTCTCTATTTGTTAAGATGACTTCAATCGAGAATATCTTAAGACTTGTAGAAGCGGAAGATTTACATCTTGAACAATTAGATATAAAGACAACATTTACATGGATATTATGGATATTTGGAGGAGCAGTCTGCATACAACAACCGAGAAGGATATGAGGTCAAAGGGAAAGAAAAATTAGTGTGCAAGTTAAAGAAGATCTTGTATGGCTTAAAACAGGCTCCAAGGCAGTGGTATCTAAAATTTGACAGGTTTATGTCTGAACAAGGTTATACTAGATGTCACTTTGATCATTGTGTTTATCTGAAAAAGAAAAATGTTGGCAGCTATATTATATTTTTATTGTATGTAGACGACATGCTTGTTGCAGGGTCTAACATGCAGGAAATAAATGTGCTCAAAAGAAAATTGGCAAATTCATTTGCAATGAAGGATTAGGACACATAAAAAAAAATCAGCAGTATGCAGTTAACTAGAGACAGGAAAAATCCCAAATTAACACTATCTCAAAATGAGTACATACATAAGGAGTTTAAAATATTTAATATGAAGAATAAAAACCCATTTAGTACACCTTTGGCTAGCCATTTAAAAATTAGTAAGGAGATGTCCCCCAAGACCCTAGAAGAAATGGATTATATGTCTAAAGTTCCATATGCATGAGTAGTTGGAAGCTTAATGTATGCAATGGTCTGCAAAAGGCCTCATATGGCACATGTAGTGGGAGTTGTAAGCAAGTACATGAAAAATCCAGGAAAAGAACATTGGATGATAGTGAAATGGATTCTCAGATATTTGAGAGGTACCACAAATCAAGCATTATGCTTTTGTGGTTTGGATGCATTGATCTGAGGGGATATGTTGATGCGGAGTCTGCATTAATTCATGGCGAGATAACATGAGAGCACTACAAGATCTCCTCTTCTATGAGTGGAATACTTCATCAGTTAGGTTTCAAAAATCAATGTTGTTGCACTCGAAAGCAGACGAAGTAGGTATCTTCTTTCTGAGAGGCTAGTAAAGAAATGATTTGGTTACAAAGGTTTATGGGTGAATTGGGTAAGAAGCATGATATGGGCACATTATACAGTGATAGCCAAAGTGCCATTCATATTGAAAATAACTAAGAATTTCATTCTAGGACTAAACACATACATCTAAAGTACCATTTCATATGGTTATTATTGGAAAATGGAGAGTTGAAGCTGGAAAAGATACACACTAGCCAGAATCCTACAGATATGCTAACAAAAGTCGTAACTAGGGAGAAACTAAAAATGTGCTCAATTTCAATTGGTCTTCAAGGATGATGATGAAGATGAGGAATAAGCAGGTCCAAAGAGGAGTCATTGTCCAACAAATGAAGTAGCAGTGGAGTTGCTACAATTAGTCTCCAAGTGGGAGATTGTTGGGTGTGGAGCCTAATTTTCTTCCTGATTCAGAGATCCTTGTTTTAGCTGGATGTATACCCCAAGAAAATTTTACACCCTTGCACGCGGGGGGGTGCGGGGGGACTTGTCCCCCCTGTGGGGTCTGGGTGCCAGTGGTCCCCCGGCGGGGGTTTCGAGGGCAGCGCCCCCGAAGCCAAAAATAGATGTAAAATTGCCTTGTAAAAGTATAGTAATTTCTAGTCAATCTGGGCCGTTCATTAGGCAGATGATCTAACAGTAGAAGTTATGTTTAGTTTAGGGTTTTTGGCCCTAGAAGGCAACCCTTCGATTTTATGAGGGTATTGTATTGTGGCTGCACATGGTATGTGTATTCTCTGAGCAGGAAACAGATAGGAAGACTGTGAGAGAGAACATAGGATATTACATCGATTCTGCGGTAGGTTTTGTCTCTTCATTTTGATGGATAATAGAAAGGAAGGACTGGATGTTCGGGGTGGACGTAGCCCAAACTGGGTGAACCACGTATATCTGTGTCTCTTTGGTTTTATGTGTTTTATGTGCTTGTATTTTCTGCATATTTTATGTGTTGCATTGCTCTAAAATATTTAATTTTCTAACAGGAATCACTCTATTTGAAACTGCTATGGAACTATGGTCCCAGGTATAGCATGACTCTCTCCTTCGAAAAATCGATTAGGAGCTGCACCAGAATGAACAAGACTTTGAGTAGATGGAAGCTACGATGACCACCCTTGTTCCAGCCCAGTGATTTTCCCATCTTCGAACCAGCCATGTGCTTCGCAGTGAAATTGTGGGGCTCCGGTGGAAGAAGAAGATACTCAGTGACCATATGAAACCCTAGGCTGACAAAGCTTTCAAGCTTTCACAAGACTTAGAAGGGGTGGTGTGACAGTTGAACTAGACTTTAGACAGTGTGACCACTACAATGGAAGGACCAACATCGCAGAAGCTAGTGGACATGGTGCAAACTGTCACAATGTAGAGCCTTCGTGTTCTGTCTTCGTTCACTATTGCGATTTAACAACTTAAGGACATGATGAATACCCCGTCGGCATTGTGACTCAGGACGATTCAGAAGATTGTGTTGGGAGATTGTTGGAAAGAGGTTCCCTAACCAAAATTTTGTCTAGTTTTGTAATATTTTGTAATATTTAGTGTAGAGCAGGGGGTTTGGGGTGGGTCAAAAACCCCAATGAATTATAATGGGTCAAAGGGTAGACCAAGGGTCTACAAACCATAGTTTGTGGACCATAGGATAGCATAGGCCAGCATAATATAAATATATGGATAAACCGAGTCTAGAGAGGCTAATAAGTGACTAAGCTAAGCTATGAACTTATGGATATTTTTTGTATATTGTCTGGTAAGGGCTCCTGCTAGCTATGTGTGTGGAGACCTTGCATCCTACTATGTACGGACGCCACTGGTTGTGTGCGTGGGATAGTAGATAGAGTCTGTAAGCTAGATATAGATGTTAATTAATGAGAAGACTGTTTGGGGTAGCTGAAGTTTTGTGTGTTATGTGCATTGGCTACGCTCTGTGTTATTTATATCCATATGTTTCATACTGATGATTATTGATGCACACATGGCTGCAATACTGTACATGAATATGAATGCATAGATATGGTTAGGTTTGGATTTTTTTCTTCTGTTAACATTTTATTGAATGATTTATGAGCTTCGCTGAAGATATTCCACCGATACACTATTAAGGGTTTCTGTATTATAATTATCTGGAGGAGGTCTATCAGATCTAAAGGGACCCCCTTCAATTAACTTTCTTTCTCTCAGGGTGCAGAAACCTGGTTCCAACACCCTCCCATACTACTTCGGGTGAGAGTTTGACCTACGCAAGCAGGAAATTTCCGAAAGGGCTAGTAGTACAGGGGTTTGTTGGAAAACCTTAAAACCGAACCTAGGTCAAGACCCTCAAGCCAACAATTCACATTAGGAGTTATTTTATTCCTACTAAGGAGATTTATGGCTCTCCCTACCCTTTTATTCTTCTAACTACGAAGCAAAACAAAATTTAATATTCAAACTAGTTGAAAGCTAATTGGGAATATTACAATCCTCCCTCCCCTCCCAAATGTTGCCTGTCCTAAAGAAACTATAAAGGTGAGTGCCACAACTCTTATCCTCCTTCCCTTGTGACACCTCCATGTGATAACCTCTCCTCATGAACTAATTGTCCCCCAATCAATTCATCCATGAAACGATCCTCCCAAGTGCTTATGTTAACCAAATGGTGCATCCCATAAGGAAACAAGAGGTCTAATGTAGCAATCATGTGTTTCCCAATGTTCTCCTTGAAGCATGAAGCATAAGAAATGTGGAGAATCTCACTCCCAATGGGCACATCCAATCCATGTTTCATCCCTCCAATCATGCCCACAATAATGATAATAACATCATCAACATATGGGATCAAAATCAAAGACACACAAGCTTCCATATGAAATACTGGAGGAGGATCATAGTCCCACATGTGGAACCAACGCAGTGTTTATTCTTATTGCCTCAGAATATGATATGATAAGTGGTTCCCCAACCACTTTCTTTCTGCCCCAATCCTCTCACATGCTTGGAGAAGGTGTATGAAGTGTGGTGCAAATTGAGCACACCCTGAATAGGATATCATCTCCCCAAAATTTCCTAGGGAGTGGCCATCGTCATCACTGATTTTTGCCCCAAGTAGACCATGAAGTCTATAAGAAAGAGTGCCCCTTTTTGGAGCAATGTACTATACATGAATAGAAAAGGAATACATGCACTTAGTTAGTGAATAATTATGCACAAAAACACAATCCTTACCATGTGCTTTGATCAAGCTAGTGAACTGGCTCATATATGGGCCTTGTCTCATCCCTAATGAGAAAGGCACTAGATGTGATAACTCTACCAAAGAGTTATTTCTCTCCTCCATCTCCAAACAATCCATGCATCTCTTGATATGCTAATGTATATCCTCTTTGAAGCCTTCCAAAGTCAATCCCTCCATGAGAGTATGATATGATCTCATGAATTCAGTGTGGCTCCAAAGAAAATCCTCATATGTTGCATGTAGTAGCTTCTCCTTGATATTAGATGCTCTATTCAAGAAGATCCTACTCTAATAATAGATGACCCCATCTCTCACTACATACCTCCCATCTGATAACTAGCCATCAAGTATCCTGCATGAAAATAGATCCTTGGAATATTCCACCAACAGCTAGGATCTCCAATAAGGATCTATACTCCATAATGACAGTGCTACTGATCTACCATGTAAAGCACTTGTCATGTTGCTGCCCTCTTCTTTGACATCTCCCATGCCAAATTCATACACCGAGATGATGGTATACCCCCTCTGTTGCTCCTCCTGTAGCTTCTCATGCTCAAGTAAAGTTTTAAGTTTTCGGATGTTAGCCTTCCATGGGAAGCTATCACCCATCCAATTTTTTTTGATTTTGACCAATGTATGCATGAGTGGCCACCAACCTCTACCATATGTGGAAGATTCCTCCCTCTGTGGAAGTATCTTCTGATTCTCTAAAGCCATGGAGTGGTCTCCTTGCACCATGATGGTGCCATCCTCCATCCCTAAAACATCTTCTCTCAGCGCAAGATGTTTGGTGAGAGTGGGTAATACTAATATTGGGAGAATGTCTCCCTCCTTCTTGAGCCTACCCAAGACTCTTGGCATTGTACCGATGTCATGTTCCTAAATTAGCTTAAGCTAATTGGAACATTAATTTTGCCTTGTTTATTTTTGTGTTTCATGATTGAGGAATAAAATGTAAAGGAGGACATGAAAAACTCCTGAAATCAAAGAATAAATACTTGCCCAATGTGAAAAGGGATAAATATGGTCCTTTTGTAACAAAATACACTTGTGTGTGAACAGAAATTGGACCACCTTGGAGAACCAATGCAGTTTTAGAAGAGGGATCCAATGTGAAAGGGGTTAACTTCATTGAAGTGGTTTAGGGTTTGTGCACCACTTCAAGTTATAAAAAGGAGGAGAGTGCTCAAGAAATGGTTGTTGAAGGATTTTCGGAATAGTGGTTGCTTAAGCAACTCTAGCTCTCTAGGCTATTTAGCCTAAGGGAAGAGGATTTCCTGTTTAGGAATCCTCCCTCCTTCCTTGAGTAGCTCATGGAGGAGAATGCACTGAAATGAGCCACTTTCCAGTATTTTGGCCAAGCTCCATCTATTAACAGCACTGGTCCTGTTGAGGATTTTGCAGTTGCATGAGTTGCAGCAAGTGGTAGTCTAGATCTGCAGAGATCTAGTTGTTTTGGAGAATATTTCTCTCGGGGAGGGTGTCTTGTGACCACCCGGAAGAGGATCTCTCTCCCATTTTGTATTCATATCTACATTTTATAGTTTTTACTTCAGTTCCATTGAGCTACAATGTAGTCCCTTCCATGAACTGCGTTTTCTGCATTGGGGTTTAAATGTTATTCTAGTTTTGTGCAAATCTGCTCTCAAGTGATTGAGACCTGCCTCTCACTTTGTAATTATTTCAAGTAGTTGTTGTTATAAGCTATTTCAGATCTGATTTCATGTATAATAAAAGTAATCTTTAGAAATTTTGAGTTTTCTACAGTTCTGTAGCTTTAAAGTTCAGATCTACTCTTGTACATGCATTATTTTGATGAAATCCCAAGGGGATCGGATAGAGGAGGTTGAGTAGTTTCCATATCTAGTATTGGTCTGATGTTTCAGCCATATATCTTTCATATATCTGAGTTTTCACTTACAACAGCTGAAACCCCTGAAAAATAACGCTGATATAGTCTGCAGTCTTTCTCCTATGTTGTAGCACCTCAATCTTGAGGGTTATTTCATGTAAATCTTTATTTTTCTTACATATTTTGCTTAATATATGAACCCAAGCTGATTTTATGATGATTTTGTCATATTCCAACTAATATCTTCAGAAAATCACGCTGCCTGAGCTTCAGTAAATTATGCATATTCAAAGTCATGGGGATTGGGTGTTTTTCTTGACTAGTCGAGAAGGAGGAACTGTTTAACATAGAAAAAATTATATTTTTTTGATAAAATTATTCATGGGAGTCCATAATAACCCTAGATATCAGATCCAACCACTTTCCCACCTTATTTTTACGCATATCTCTGACTATACTCGTTTGAGGGCCTAAATCCTCACTTTCCCCCAATTCTTGGTTCATAAAACGCTGTATAAATAATTTATGTAGTTCAATACATGTATTTATATATTTCATATTTTTTAAGCTTATTAATCATTGAAATACCGTTATACACTTTCCAGATTGCTGCAGTCCCTTATTTCGGCAGTTTTCAAGGCAACTAGGTTGGGAGAACTGTTTAACCCACCTAGACTGATTTTCTTCTGATATAATATTGTAATTGGGTTTTATATTATCAGATATAAGGGATCCAATAGTTGATATTAGATCCCCTCTTGGAAATATTAGCTCTTGACATAGTTCTATAGACAGAGTCTGCTAGTGGGCTAGCTAGCCTCTGGGTCTCATCCTTTCTTGTAAAGGTGACATACCCGGTAAATGCCCCTACAGTAAATCTCCAGAATAGTTCAGTTGTTGCTTGTTAATGTTTCTAAAAAAAAAAGGAATATGATTTGTCGGATTCATGAGCAGTTCCCAATTTGGAACATTACAACCAAGTTCTCCAAAGTTTCCCACCACTCCTGGATCTATGAGTGGTGCAAAATATTGTGATACATATCTCATCAACTACTGATCTGGTGGCCTCCAAGGTGGAATTCCTCTAAACATTAATGTATCACAGGCTAAAGTCATCTGCATAACTAGTTGGACTGTTAGGTCCTCTCTTCTGTTATCACTCTAGTAAATTCTTAAGTTGTGAGATTTTGGTTTTTAGTGAAAGAATACTAGAGGTAACCACAAAAATACTTCAAACTCTAGGATCTAGCCTTCCTAGGGTTGAGAGAGGGCTCTCTCTTTAAGATTTATCTTTGTTTGATTTGTAAATATTAGGCTAGTTATGAATGTGCAATTGGTTTTGGTTTTGATTGGTTTGGTGGGAATAAATCACTTGGAGGGATGAATAGAGGGAAATCTACTTGTCCATTGGGCTATGGAGTCTAAATCAAGCTAACATAACTAGGATCAAGGCCAAAAAGGTCAAATGTCTTCAGGGAAAGATAAATAACCCTTGGAGATGTTGGAAAGTTGTTTTTTGAAGTGGTATGATCGGGATAAAGGGCACTTAAGGATCCTTTGATCCGGAAAAGGGAAGTAGTAGATAGAGGTCAAATAGGAGAGGGATAAATTAAGGGTTCCCTATACCAGAAATTGGAAGAAAAAAAGAAATGATAACTAGTTAAAAACAGGGTGTTATTAACATGTCTTGTAGTAATACTCCTAGTTATACATTCAGATTTAGAATTAAAACATAGATGTATGCATGTAACAAAGAAATATAACAATGACAAGTTTAGAGAATACTTCACTCCAGATAGCTTATCACAGGGATCATGAAGTATGATGCCAAATAGTTGATCCAGTTTTCTACTCAAAATCGAAACACATAACCTCCAAGTCCAACAAAATATCTATAGTAATCTCCAGCAATGTTACTCCACCCAAAATACTTCTAAAGTTGAAGTATTTATACATAATGTATTACAAAATATCCTAGAAGACTTCTAGGAATTAGCTTAGGAAAATAAAATATTTTTACAACAAAAATAGGGACAGCTGCTTAACAAATCAGCAAGTTGTCCTATTTTATTCAAAATAAATAGAACTATTTTGATGACAAGAAGTTGCTAGTTGTATATGTGTCTTGCGTGCTGGCTGTTAGATATTCTTAAGAATCTAACTTGCCTTCATTGATATTCTTTCTCACTGATACTCTTTCTTACTGATATTATTTAACCTTCAGTCAAACTGCTTTTACTACTATAAAATCTATTTTGACAGTGAAATTAGAAAACATAATTTTCCTTTTCCATTTGTTTGTCTTTCATTCTTCATAATAAATTAGTAAGTTCTTGCCAATCCTTATTTTTAGGAATTTGAATATTTTTTAGTTTCCTAAAATTCTCATAAGCTTCAGTATGCTTAGCAAAGGTTGGCTTGATGATAAATAAGTGTTTGATTTCATGCTGCAAGTAGAAAAATTCTTCAAAAATCTTCAATAAGACTTTTGCTGTTGAAATGCCTTGCACTTGTGGCTTATTTACCTGTTCTTTGGAAAATTCCTTTATCATTTTGTCATAATCATTTTGAGGCATTAGCTTGTCATTGAGAACCATGATATCAGGAAGTCCTTTTTGCCTCAAATTTGTGAATTTAACCATGAATCTAGTTATGGAAGTATTCATAGTTTCACATTTCTCTTCAAGTTACCTCATCAAATTCCTTTTTGTGGTAACTTTACTAATTTCTAGGATAGTTGATGTCCTGTCATTGATTTTTAGTTCTTCCAATTCCTGTCTATTATTGCTGTTGAGGAAAGTGATAAGCCTTAAATCTTGCTCTAGTTTATTAGCCAATTCATCTTGTGTCTTTTGAATTTCAGCTTGTGTTGCTAGCAGTAATTCTCTTTGTTAAAAAATGACCTGAATTGAAGGCCAAACATCATGGATGGCTTCAATTACATTTTTCCAAAGGTAATTCTTGATGTATGATATTTGTTCAGTTAAAGCTAACTCACTTTGTAGTTTCTTGAGTTGTTCACTTAATCTGATGGCTTTTTGTTCATGTGTCTTAGCATTTACCTGAGCCAATTTAGTAGAATTCTCAAGATTCTCTACTATTTTTGTCAATCTATTTATCTCATTTGTCTTTAAAGTTATATCTTCCATTACTTTCATGAGTTGATTTCTTTCATCTGTAGGCTACAATGTTGTTATAGAAGATTTAGCTCCTGAAGTTGTGGAATAAGTCACTGGCCTTGCAGTAGCCAGTGGCTCTTTGGGTACCAAATTTTCTCCTAAAGTTGAAGGCACTACCTTAGTGATAACTTGGATGACTGTAGGAATTTCTGGCTCTTTCACTGTTTCCTTTTCTTGGACAAGCTTGTCCATCTGCATTTCCATTTTTTTAATCTGAGTTGTCAAATGAAGAATTAAACTCATCATTTCATCTTTTTCACTATGTTCTTGGAGGACTTATTTTGTCCGAGGATGCTCACTTTGAGGAAGTTTGAGTTGTTTCCTCAAAGCTGTTATATCTTCATTTTTCTTTTTAATCAATATTTCAACTTCTTTGATATTATTAGGATCATATCCTACCTGTAACACTAGTTCTTCTAAGCCTTTTATCCTTAGATCCTTGGCATACAATGAGGCTTTGTCCATCTTCATTTGATCTTTCATGTTGAAGATGGTAATTTGGACCTTGTGAGCACTCCTAGCTTTTGTTGCTATAGTAGAATATAGCATCTCTAAGATTTTCCTGTGAAACTCTATCTGATCCGATTCATGGATGGCCTCTGTATCTACTTCAAGATTAACATTCCTATAGTCTGACACTGTCTTTAGCACTGATATTTTGGGTTGTAATACTGACATAATCAATTTTTTACTTGAGTAATAAAAGGCTGATAGGAATCTGTTTCATTACTTGGCTTTTTCTTTAAGAACTGAGAATATATTTCAGTTTTGATTTCCTCATTCTTAAGTTTGATTTGCTTGTATTTCTCTTTAATATCCAAGTCCTTTTCCTCAGCTGCATGTGAGGAAGATGCTTCCATAATTTGCTACCTTTCCATTAACTGTATATTCTCTCTATTGTTTTCTTCTTTATGATTGGGCTCACTGATAATCAGAGTAGCCACATTAGTATCTGGTAAATCTATATTAGTGTTCAAAGGCTCTGTTTCTTCCACATCTATTGTCACTTTTTCTTTATATGTCGAATATAATTTGGGCCTTTTGTTATAAATGATCTTGAACTTTGTTTTTGTTGTGGTTTCTGCAGTATAAGCTCCCTCTTCTCTGATTATTTTAGTGGATGTCTCTGCCTATTTGGAAATTTCCAAAGTGTGACTAGTATTCCTTTGGTTTATTGTCTCTGTTAAAGTGTTTTCAACCCACTCAATTTGATTAGCAAAATTCTCTATTTCTGGATTTGATTCATGGATAAAGGGTGTCAATTTACATTTTACCCTTAGTTTACTTAAGATCCCTTATGGATCATAATTCCATGGGAAACTTTCATCAAATTTAAATTCCAACAATTGTTTGGTTACCTCTTTATCTGCATCTCTGTGGTTGCATATAAATGGCCCAATCTGATTCTTTAACTTGAATTCAGTTTTCTTCTTGGCTGGCATGAAGTTAATAGAATCAGAATTAAGGATCTGCCTGATATACTACAAGGCAAAGATCCACATTGGAGGATGTTTGGGTAACTTGTAAGGTAACAATTTTGACCCAAAAAATCTGATTTTATTGTATTTCTCATACAAATACCAGTCACCAACTTTTCTTTGCTCTGATAGTTGCAATATCTTTTTCATCTCTTCACTTATTTTAGGTTTCTCCATTTTGGTCAACATGGTAATCACTGGAAGTATAAAAAACTCTGAATAAATGAATTATGTGCATTCTTTCCTGAGCATGGATGTCCAAAAGATGACAGATAAAGGATTCCCTTCAATATCAAGTTTTTGAAGGGAAATTTGCAGTATCTTAAATGGGATATTTTAACTAAAAATGAAGAAAATTAACTGAACTCCACATTATTCCATAAAATCAACATTTATTCAACAGAAGATTGCCATGTAAAATTAAACACATAAAATACTTCAATCCAATACCATAAAGAATAGGAAGAATATCGGCTTTTATTATAAATAATAAGAGGGGTTTGCATATAGATATGACCCAGAAAGAGCTGAGATGGAAAACTAGCCAACAATACAATCTGTTGCACTGCTACATGGCGATGGCCTCCAAAACTGAACTGCTGCACTCTCCCTCTGGCAACAACTGTCACTGAACCCACTGAAGATGATGAAGCCCAAATTAAAGATCTGAATGATCCTCACACCAATCTCTGAAGCTCTGTGAAACTTCTTAGTGAAGTCTCCTCAAGAGAGTTGGGTTTTTGCCCAACACACACAAATCACTCGACGGTTTCCGTCCTGGGGCTATGGTTGAAGTAGAGAGCCATGTCTCACACCTCTCATACAATAAATGATATGATCCCAAAGATATCCCTCAATGGCCTCCTCCCTTTCTTTTATAGATATCTTGGAACCTTCTAGAGAATAATTTTATTATTATTTTATTCATGGAGCACTTTTCCCTCTTACTAAAATATTCCTTTTTAATGCAGAAAAGAGTAAATCGGCTACCATGTCTCCTCTGGTCACTGAAACTCATGTCTGATTGTCCCATCATGGAGGTATCCTTGTGCTGGTTCCAATGAGATATTACACTATGATTTTATGTCATGTATTCCTCTCAAAATGCCACCGTGAGCGTAATTAGCTGAGTTAAG
Source organism: Pinus albicaulis (assembly GCA_034641835.2). NCBI lineage: Eukaryota > Viridiplantae > Streptophyta > Pinopsida > Pinales > Pinaceae > Pinus > Pinus albicaulis. The sequence goes on from CM076575.1 coordinate 2,045,773,966, forward strand.
CCCATAAATAACTCAAATTTCTGAAAGTTGTCAGAATGCACCGGAATGAAAGCCAAACTGCTCGGATGATGGAATATATCAAGCCAATGCCACCCGACCACATAGAAACTCCTCAAAAATCCTCCAGAAAGCCCTTGGGCCTGCTGATGACACCAACCTGTACCTATGACTGGTCTGCTCCTAACTCTTGGAGTCCCTCCTAGCCCTGTCATAGGTGACACCAAAAAAATGGAATATTACAGACCTTCACCCCAATATTGCTTTCCCTCAAGCAATCGAAATATGTTGGCCACTCTGTTGGCCCGCCGCAACTGAGACCCAATTCCCGGATCCCATACAAAACTCTGGGTGCTTCTATGCACCTATGTCAAACCAATCGAAATAAACCCCTTAATTCCAAGATCCCAAACTAATCTCTCATTGTACCAATCAACAAAATATCCTCTCGGATCCCCATGCCACCATGGCTAATCATCACCCAAGTCCCATGGCACATACTGCTCACTGCCTTTGGCTATAACTGATGCTATAAGAGGTGAAGACCACCAACAAGCATCAATGCTTCCAGGCTCTTGCTATGCTATATCTGTAACTATATATTCTACCCCACCAATTGCATACCAACTCATCACCTCTCTCCAATCCAAGTCCTGACTCAATCCCATGCTGATCCTACATTCTTAAAGTCAGGATGGAGTGCTGAAGAAATGACGACATGTGCCCCATTTCCAGCTGGAATTTGTAACATCTACTAAGTCTAAGGGACCGTTCTCTGTTGTGCTCCCTATGAAGAAAATCGTACCATCAAGAGGGTACTAGCTCATGATCTCCCACTAATCTATCCTGGAAGAAGAATTCAATGTAGCAACAACTGCATATGGAACATGCCTGGAGTGTTGTCACCAGCCCATAATTAACTAACACTTCTCTGCCCTGTCTACCAACAAAAACTGCCTGTAGAAGAAAGTCTCTCTCTCTATAATGGGCCAAAGTGGGCAAGGTATACTGCAAGCACCATCGATGTACGCCTAGAGAGTGCTACTCACTGAAAGTACTGCAGCTCGGCTGACTGTATGTACATCTATCTGTACCTCATCAATGTGTCGGCCCAAATATGGATGCTCCACCATCACCAACAACTCATCCCTCTCATTGGGAATGTAAAGCTTATGTTGTCCCCTAGCCCCTTGCAGAACTATCCCATCAACCTCCAACATCTCTAGAGGATATGGATCTGCAACTTCTGTCACCATGCTCGGTGTCTGTGCATTTGACTACTCCTCCTCAGTGGCTGACCCCAAGGTTAGCCATATATCCATCACAGACTCAATGTGAGCCTCCATTTGGCTCTCCCTCAAAGGACTATCATGCATGATGTGCATAGTATCCTCCTCTACTGACTCGGGCTCCATCATATGATGCTCTGGCTAAATCGTCATAGGTGACTCATCACCCAGATTATCTCCTGTAGAGTCCCCTGACTGCTCACCCTACAGACTGGAAGACAACTCCATCCTACTGTCATCATCTTTGCATGACTACTCTCGCTTCCCAGAAGCATCCTTATCTGATCCCATGGACTCATCTGAAGAAGATTCCTCAACCTGGCATATAGAAGGAATGCCCTCCTGTTTTGCTGCTGCCACATCATCTGCATCACTCAAGCATGAGTGATCAAGCCCCCAAGGTTCTTTGTAGATGAAGAAAATTCCCTTCCTCCTTAGCTCATTTCTGCTGCCAGATCCCCTAAACTAGAGTATCTCCTCCCTAGTCAACTATCTCCTGAATAGCTCAATGTTCTGCTCAACCAACCCTTGGGCTAGTTCATAAGCAGCAGGTGAGACCAACTACTCTCTCCTCGAAATGCTCAGCAACCATTAGGGGAATTTTGAGGTCTAAAATGGGCCTCCTAAGGAAATTATAAAATAATAGTGGAAAAAATCAAACAAAATTTGATGACATCATCAAATTTTAGAGGGAAAAATGAAAAAACTACTTTTTCAACTCATATTTTCAACTTATCTCCCAAATTTTTTACTCAAATTTCAAGCGGGAGTACCTATTGGATGCGAAATTTAATTCCTCATCCAAGGAGTACCCATGTTGCATACTTTCGATCGGTCCTACTACACGAAAAATGAGAAACACATAAAAAACGTGATTGTAATCACGTTTTTTTATGTATTTCCCATTTTTCATGTAGCAGGGTTCATTGAAAGTATGCAACATGGGTACTTCTTGGATGAGGAATTAAATTTTGCATCCAACGAGTACTCCCACTCGAAATTTGAGTAAAAATTGTGGGAGATAAGTTGAAAATACGAGTTGAAAAAGTAGTTTTATTATTTTATTATTTTTTAATATTTTTACCCTTTTATTTAAAAAAAGGTAAATCATCCCCCATGGTTGACATCATCATCTTGAATCCTATTAGTTGTTATAAAGTTTATTTTTGTTGTACATTTTTCTTAGGAGGCCCATTTTAGACCTCAAAATTCCCCTAATGCTAGTCTGCAACTCTCAACTAATGGTCTCACAGTCTCTCATACATGATGACAGGATGGACTGCATATGTGTTATGACGGTGTTAGAATGATGTCTCCTAATGCTAAAGAAGCATTGGAACATCTGCAAAACCAATTCATCACACTCAAGATCAAACATGATGACATACGTCTCGAATGTGGCCATACTCCATAAAATATCAAGCTTCTTCCCAAAGGTAGGGCTTGCACTGTTGTCCAAATCCTAAAAAGTCTCTATAATCAATCTCATAATCCTCCTCATAACATCATCATTGTATGGAGCTATAGGTGCAGTCAAATTCATGATGTTACTGAGGCAAGCTACAATTGGAAGTGTGACCCCTTCACAAGGCTCCTCCAAGAATTTGGGATGTATAAGAGCAAGCATAACTAGTTTTAGAACCCAAATCAATTTCTGCCCTTCTTCTTGGCTTATTTTGGACATAAGTTCATTAAGCTCCTCTAGTTTGGACAGAGCTCTCCATGTCATCTTCATGTGTTTCAAATCTGTCCCAAGTGCAAAAATTCTGTGACCAATCCCCAATTCTTCCTACAAATATTTTGGTTGTCCTTTTTGAAGGATGGCACAAATCCCTCTTGAAAGAGGTTTGCTGTTCTGCTTGGTTTCTGGGTGTGTGCCATGGTTAATTTCTGTGTTCAATCATCTCATTATGTTTAGGAGTCCCTCCATGGTTCAACCAATGATGTGGTCACTGTTTTACTAATTTTTTATAGTGAAGTAGGTGTTTCTCCCACCAGTGTAATTCGAACCAATGACATAATAAACAATGTGAATTCAAAGGGGACTTCAAAATTTCATACTATTATGTTTAATGCCTCAATAAATGCTTTTTGTTCTTACACAAATGTGTAATTATTTTACTCAAGATTGATGTTTTACTGACAACATTTTATAACCTGGGCATGTTAAAAATTTGATTCTCAAAATTTCAAAGGGACACAAGAGAGAGTATGAAGGGAACTTGGTGTTTTCTTCAGCAAAAAATTTCGTTGAAATTATAGTCTTCTTTTAGAAATAATATATATATACTCTTTCCCCTCCAAATGCGCAAATACACCCGGAAAACTATGCACATGAGTGACGACTCATTTTCTGATAGAAATCAGTCTGGCAATGAGCACGTGTGGGTCTTGAGAAGACGCTGTCACCCTTTGGCCCATGTAGCAATTTGAACAATGCGTGCATAGGAAATAACATGGAAATAATACAGCCTTTTCCTCATAATGGTTGATTGCCTCTCGGACACCTTTGCTGCAAGAGACTTTAGGTGATAGATCTTTGTTTATTTTCTTTAAACCTCTGCTACAACCCAAGGAATTCTGATGCATTCGGACTCCAAATTTTTTTTAAGGAATGCCCTCTGTCATACTAATCTATTACATGCATAAGTATTGGTTCAGGCGGAAAATTTCATCAAATTTCAGGAAAGTTACCAACATCCAACCCGTGCTCTTCAGATCTTTGCCATTGATCCACAAGCTTGTCCTAGAATACCACGTTTGGATCACAATTGCGTCAAGCGATTTCACCGCACCAGACTTCAAGCGTTGGACCCAGTTATTGCATGTAGATACACAACAATTTGTGTCCTCAATGGGACACAATGGCACACTATACAACACTGAGCATTTTTTTTACGCACAGTTCTCATGCAATGTGAACCTGATCAATGTAAAGTTGCAGTCACGACCTTCAGAAAACTTGGCCCCTCTCATGCCTGTTACGTGCAACCTTGGTTCCAGTCATGCCTATTACATGCAACCAATGCAAATCCAACCACTCGTTGACCACAAAGTCTCCAATGGTTCAATTTGAAGAAATAAAATTCGTTCTTGGATCAGATGAATGGAATAAATAAGAATTATTCTTGACCAGTCTCCAATTTTCTCCAAGGATGTCTACCATGCTTCGGTCGCATAGTGTCAATGGCCATTGTATTACACACTTGGCAGATTTACTTCTTCTACATCGTATCAACAACCTAACTACCCTCCGCACCCAGCCGCCGTCAAACACCAATTCTCGTTCCGCCTTTAGGCATGCATGTCCGCGCAGATGATCCGAAGCTTTTTACGGCTCACAACATTATGACCATTACGCGTAACTTAAATGGAGATCGGACCACCACTATTTGTCCAACTCTTGTAGTAGTGGCATAGCTGGAAAATTCACTTCCTACACCCCGCACAGTTTTATTCCACGGTGTCTGATTACTGCAACCCATGCCAAGTTTTAATTCGGTTCTAACATGAAAACTCAAATTTACACCCGATGGGCTTGGAGATGAAATGTGGCTCTGATCAAGGTGCAACCTTGTTATGATTTTTAGCCTTACCCTCCGTGGATTCCTCCATTGCATTGATAAAAATAATGTGTCGTCACCTTCACAAGAAAATGCACATGTTGTTTCCAAAATATGCTCTCTTTGAACCAGAGCAATCTTCGGCTAGTAATATAATTCTGGTCTTTCACAAGATGTGAATTTGTGCTGAAACGTGAATGGGAAATTCTTGACCAGATAACTCAACAATTTCAGAAGAATTTTGTTGAATGCCTAGGTGATAATTTTGCACCACTTCCATGAAACAAATTTATGTAATTTGATCACGGATCCTCTTTACCATTTGTCTGCAATAAAGCCCTAGAACTTTGGCTTTTCGAGTAATCCGGAAAACAAACCTCAGGATGGAAAGATCACCAGCTCTGATACCACTGTAGTATCTCGGATGGGATATTTTAACTAAAAATGCAGAAAATTAACTGAACTCCACATTATGCCATAAAATCAACATTTATTCAACGGAAGATTGCCATGTAAAATTAAACACATAAAATAATGAAATCCAATACCATATAGAACAGGAAGAATCTCAGCTTTTATTATAAATAATAAGAGGGGTTTACATATAGATTTGACCTAGAAAGAGATGAGATGGAAAACTGGCCAACAATACAATCTGCTGCACTGCTACACGGTGATGGCCTCCGAAACTGAACTATTGCACTCTCCCTTTGGAAATAGCTATCACTAAACCCACTGAAGATGATGAAGCCCAATTTGAAGATATGAATGATCCTCACACCAATCTCTGAAGCTCTACAAAAATTCTGAGTGAAGTCTCCTCAAGAGAGTTGGGTTTTCGTCCAACACTCACAAATCACCCGAGGGTTTTTGTCCTATGGCTACGGCTGAAGTAGAGAACCATGTCTCACACCTCTCATACAATAAAATGATATGATCCCAAATATATCCCTCAATGGCCTCCTCCCTTTCTTTTATATATGTTTTGGAGCCTTCTAGAGCATTATTTTATTATGATTTTATTCATGGAGCACTTTTCCCTCTTATTAAAATATTCCTTTTTAATGCAGAAAAGAGTAAATCGTCTACCACATCTCCTCCGGTCACTGAAACTCATGTCCAATTGTCCCATCATGGAGGTATCATCGTGCCATTTCCATGAGCTATTAAACTATGGCGTTATGTCATTTATTCCTCTCGAAATGCCACCGTGAGCGTAATTAGCTGAGTTAAGCCCATAAATAACTCAAATTTTTGAAAGTTGTTGGAATGCACTGGAGCAAATGATGGAATATATCAAGTGAATGCCACCTGACCACATAGAAACTCCTCAAAACTCCTCCAAAAATCCCCTGGGCTTGCTGATGACACCAACCTATACCTGTGATTGGTCTGCTCCTAACTCTTGGAGTCCCTCCTAGCCCTGTCATGGGTGACACCAAAAAAGGGAATATTAGAAAATTGGAAACTTATCTGATTGGAAAAATAGAAACATGTGCAAAAGATAGGAGGTATATCTGAATACTCCCTCAAGATGCAAATTAATCAATTGATAATGAATACTATCAGCAATGAAAATAGCATAGTCGAAGATAACTGAGGGTGGTTGACCTAGGAGAAAAGGTGGAAAAAAATCCCAAAATAGACTCATCAGTGTGCTCATCATTGAAATACCCAAGGATGAAGGAAATCATAGAGATTATATGTTTTGATCCTTCTGGGAATTTTTCAGTAGAATATGCAAGATTTAGCTTTGGAATTTCTACATGGGAAGGCATGAATGTTTGAAAAATCATGAATCTTTTAGGAAAATATAGGCCAATAGATAACTAGGTTAAGGCCTCTATTGATAAGGGGATTGATTGGGGATCAGACTGAAGCTGCAACATATGGTTAATTGACTCTGCAGTGATAGTAAAAACCACCTCCTTATTAGCATTTACAATGGCTCTTTGCTCTAGAACATAGTACTACTGACATAATTTGATAATTTCTTGGCCTGGGTGAGTTAATGGATCCACATATTTGGGAAAATTGGATTCCCAAATATGGATTTCTTCATCCTTATCTAGAGATTTTTCAAAACACCAGTTATGGATATCTAACAAGTTAAATTCCACAATAGGATCAAATATCTACCAATTATGGATATCTAACAAGTTAAATTCCACAATAGGATCAACTATCTTGTAATCAGTATCAACTAGGGGAATATGCTCAATATAAACAACTCGAGGTTGTAATGGATTGACAACAATAGCAGTGTTCGAAGTCATGGCAGGGGTAGGCTTAGGAGCTTTAGAACCTACAGGCTTGCTTGTACTTTTCTTTTTAGGCATTTTTAGGCTACTTCTGTAAGTTTAAACTGTTTACAGGAGTGTTTTACTTTAGCAGAGGATATTTTGGGACAAATTTGACTAAGGATAGTCTCTTTTTATATTTTCTTCTCAATTAGGCTTATCAAAGAAGTTATGAGGGTTTAAAAAAAAAATGGTCTCAAACAAAAAACAAGGTTTTTCTGAGTTTCATGACTGAGAAATAGGACTAAAACTCTGTTGAAAAGGGTTACAGAGGGTTTAGGGTACCTGCAGAGGTTTTCTGGCCTTTTAGATCTTTGAAATGGGTTATTAAATTGTGGAAAATTGATAAATTTCTTTGAAAAAGTGCATGGCAAACAAACACGGTTTCTGGGAAAAATTTGCTAGAGTTTGGCCTATTTTTGGGACTTTTTAGGCAATTTTCTTGATCAATTTCTTAATTAAAATGTGTTTTCCTTCTTTAAACAAGGTTTTTCAAGTTGGTTGCAGGTTTAAATCTCAGAAAAATACCTGTTTTGATGCATGTATCAGCTTTGAAAGGGTTTTTATAGTTTCTGTTCGAATTGATGGCTTCAACAGCTTATCTGGAGCAAGGCGCAGCTCCTCAATCAGTCTTCACAGGTTTACTTTGGTAAATTTCAGAGGTTTCGGGCATAAAAATGGCAACTAGGGGTTTTAACAGAGTTTATACAGTGGGGAGAGGCAATGCAGTGGGTTTAAATGCGCAAATAAACTGACAAAAGCCTTACCAAAGGTTTTATTTAGAACATGTCAATTGCATTGAATGCAGGTCTAGTCTGGTGAGAAGGTGGTTTCGGATTTTCAATAGATAGGAAACTAGGTTGGTTATCACGTATGTTTTCCATGGTAAGTGGTTTTAAACTAAACCCACACTATCCAATTAGAAAGGGCCACGTGGAGGGGAGTGGTCGATGGGAAACGACTTCATGTGGCTTTTGCGTTTGGAGGATCAGGCATCTTTTCTATGTGATATCATCCTCTGACCATCAGATATGGGGGTTTAATGTGAAGGGCTGATATCGTTTCGGGATTTGCATCGAAATGGAAAGGTGGGACTAGGCCTTTGCATAGGAGGAAGGGTTAAGATGTGGTGGGGAGATATATGGTATAAAACATATATATAGGGTTTTAATCAATATATGTGGGGTGGGTGTTTATGCATAGGTGGCCAAGGTTTTATAAATATATGTTTGTTTAATTCACAAAACTTCGGATTATGTGAATATAGATGGGGTTAATGTATTTTATTCAAAACATTTGTGAGATGTTTTAACAAAACATATATGGGCGCGATTTATTATGTTATATAGTTTTAACCCTTTGAATGGTTTTAAAACTATAGGGGTGTGGTCGTTCAATAATGATGGTTTTAGACCAAAGGGATTTATAATTTGGGGTTTTTATTTGTGCAGATGGGGATAATAGACTTTGGTCTAAATGTTATAATAGTGGGTTTTTTGGGTTTATTAAATATAGAGGAATTAATAACTAGGGGAGGGTACTTCTTAGGGATTTAATAAAAATATGTTAAAGGTTAATATGAAAGGGTAGCATAATAAAAACAAAACACATATTTATCTCTAAGTATAGTATAAAATCAAGCATTGCTCATCTTTATATTTCCTTCACCAATACTTAGGATAAATGTAATTTTGAGGGTTTTATGAATGCTTTTGAAGGGATGAAGTTAATTATTTGGGATTTAGCTTTGTTAAGGAAGAATGTGTCTTTACTTAGGAAAAATGGGTTTTAATGTATGAATGAAGGGTAAATAATGATAGAAGTGGGTTTAACCTAAGAACTCAATATTTTTAACTAACCAATCATCGAGCCTTGGGTCTAGTCCCAACAAAAGTCAGAGAATTGCTTTGAGCCTGTTTGAATGATAGCTTAGAATAATGAATACTTATAGGGGAGGTGAAATTAGGGATTTTTCTCAATGATCATTTATTACATGCTTGCTCCACTGCTTTCTACCTACCCAGATTTATTCTAACATTTTTTCTTCATTTTTGCAGGTGCATTTAGGCTTGCAATCTTAAAACATTTATTCTTTCAAAGCATAAAACTATCTAAATCTACCTTATTTCGCCCGAGGGATCAGATTAAATTGTTGAGCTCCTCATTATTCTCTACCTATCTACTGATTTTTCAAGTTTAAACTATTTGACAAATCTTTATTCACTATCTAAAACTTGAAATTGAAAACATGAAAAGTTAAGATTAAACAGTTTAACTTATCATGGATTATGGCATTTATTGAAATTCTTCCCATAGTCATTATCCTTACAATGAAAGTAAAATTAGTGGCATTTGGACTTGCTCACTTTCAGGTCTTATTTTATCTCTTTTTCTTTTGGGGTCTATCTTTTTCTAAGTCCTTTGTTTTTTCTTTTAGGAAAATTTACCCTCTTTTTGGTTTTTTTATTATCTTTCATTTTTTCAAAATATGGGAAAACAACTTGCAAAAAGCAAGGTATGTACATATTTACAAGACTATCAAAGTCAATTCAAAATTTTATGAACCCTATTATTATAGGACCTTAATATCTTCCACTACGCAAATCCAACTCTGTTTTCTGTGTAGAAGCTATCTGAGAGGGATAAGTGTGCATGCCCCTAATCATCTAATGCTTGCTACTCTTTCAATTTGTACAGTCCATCTTCAAAGTCTCCAAATATGTGGTGACTTTCCAAAAAGTAATCAACCACTACACACCCAATGTCACATTGGTGTTAGGTGTGTCAACCACAAAGAAGTGACCAGTAAATGTATATGTCCCTATGGTGACAGATAAAGATGGAACATAATGCATGCATTGCATAGTTCTAGCTCTTGGGACAAAAACTAAAACCCCTCAAAATCATCAGTGGGTATTGCCTTCCTCTACACTAACTGGGCATCAATAAAGTTGTGGGTATCCCCACAATCAATCAAAGCTGATACTCTATGATCCTCAATGGAACCTCAAACTCTCAAGGTCAAGTACTTGAGTACTCCTCTAAATAATGCAAGGGCCCCTCGAATTGGAGAAAATGATCCATTCCCACCTCCTGATGGTGGTGGATCCTCTCCTGCTATCCCAACACTGTGACCTCCTTCTGGTTCCTCTTCATCATCTAAAAATACCTCTATAATGTGCCTTCCCTACCACACATTTATGTCCAGGTGCGCATGATTCTTGGCATGTGAAGCAAAGATTCCTTCTTCCTCAAGTCTCTTCGAACATCATCACTAAGATGTACTTTGTTTTGGCTCTCCTTTGAAGGATGAACCTTCTCATCTTTTCCCTTTGATGGAAAGGTGGGATTTTGTTGAAATGTTACCTTTTATCTTGGAAAGGCATCCTGTAGATCTATAGCCCTTAAAAAACATCTTGAATGGTTGTTTTCTTGGTTGAATTAACCAACCCATGTAGAGGTTCTGCTAACCCATGAATAAAAATATAGACCCTCTTAGCTGCAGATAAATCAAGAACCATAACATAAAGTTTTATAAATTCAGAAATGTAATTTTCTGGATTACTTGACTGTTTGAGCTTAGATATCTCAATTAAAGGTGCCTCCCAGTCTCTTTGATCAAACCTCTCCACCAACCTCCTGATAAACTCTGAATATGTAGTTACATTGGCATGCCCTAGTTTAGAAAGACCATGAAATCACTAATCATGAAATTACTTGAAGTAGATGTCTAGCTTCTCTACTCAAGATTTGTCTATACATTTGGATGACGCATCAAAAGTGGGAAAGAAGAATCTACCCATAGTCTGGTGAAGATCATTTTTCTATATGAACCCTCCACCTCTATTGTGATTTTGGGGTCTCCTGTTTTCCTTGATCTGAAAAAACTCATGAAATCTCAAATAATCCTCAAATCTCTAAGATTGAGACTCATACTCAAGAAAGTAATCTTCAACAATTTCTTCTTCTTGAATTCCCCCATTTTCCACTGCTAAGAATGTAGTCATAGTAGAGTGTTGGGGAAATTGTTGCTTCACTGGTTGATCACTCCAGTGATGTGAAATGTCAGATCCATCTCTATGTAGAAACCTTTTAGGGTATTCTTTGTGTCTATCCATACTCATCTCCTTGATTTCTCTTGCAATATCTTGCATAGTTTGAAGAAGAAGCTTGGGATACTCCTTGTCCTCATATTCTCATGTTGGAACAGTGCTCCCTAAGCTGCATTTTTGGTATAAATTTGTAATAGTTGTGCTTGCGTAGGGGTTTTGGGATGGGTCAAAGCCCCAATGTTTTTTAATGGGATAAAGGGTAAATATAAGGTCTGCAAACCATAGTTTATGGACCATAGGATATGTTAGTCATCAATATTTTTACTATCTATAGATGACTAAATATTGGTTCTAGATTTCTAAAAACAAAATTCCCTGAATATTGTGAGTTTTGGAAATCTCACTGCCTTCATTATCCTCATAGAAAATTTTTCACTATTCTACCATTTTTCCATTCCATGGTCACCCTGCCACTCCTAAAGGAATCCTTATGGGCTTGTGTCACTCATCTCCATGTTTTGTCCTATCTATGACCTCATCACTCTGTTTTTCCCTTTCCCATAACCCCACTTTACATATAGGGTCACCTATAGCCTACCCCTTCCCATGTTCACCAGGTTCCTCAAGCATTGATGGTCTTAAAACTATCTCTGTGGGCTCTTTCGATAAATCAAGTACATTGGATTTTGGATATTCAATAAATCACTTTGTTAATACTTTGTTTTCACACTTAAAGACTCCAAGCCAATTTTCAGTTAAAGACTAGGTCAAAAAACCCCCCACTAGGTCAATTAGGGTTTCATATGGTCCAAGGTCATCATTTCCAAAGAGGACTATCATTCAGTTTCAGAGTCTGCACATAAGGTAATAGACAAGCTTGACACTTTTGCAGAAGTGCTGAAAAGTCTATCAATAAAAAGTTGGTAAGGTAGGAGGTCTGCTACTGAATGAAGACATCTTGCAGCAAAGGAAGATTCTGAATATACCGCTGTGATCAGATTCCAGGATTGTAAAAATGAGTTTTCCATGTCTAAATGAGAAAAAGATGAGGTTCAGCTCCAGAGATGAAAGAAAAGGAGGTTTTTAAGGCTGTTGTTGTGTCAAGATGAACATGTCAGATCTCCAGGATCAAAAGGAAGCACAGATTTCATGTCTCCAACAAACTTCCAGCCAAGGTAAAAAGGACAAGTTTAAATATTGTAATGGAAATCATAGAAAGATATTAAAGATTTTTTCTTGTGTTTTGAGCCCCAAAGTGTCAAAATTGATCTAGCATGCCTCTAGGATCAGAAGAAGAGAAAAATTCATAACTCCTGTAAATCACAAGCAAAAAGGTACAAAGGTTAAGCTAAGTTTCATGATGGGAATTACATAAGGTTTTTGAAGAGGATGCTACTATGTAAAGTCCTCCCAGTGTTTTCAAGGTGAATTTTTCATACTTCAAGAGAAATTTTATCATGCCTCCATCATTTTCCAAGAAGTCATTCCAAAGGAAAAATCATTTTCCACACCTAGGACCAATTTTTCTTCAAATTATGTTTCTGACCAAACAGAGATGAATTTGACAATAGTGAGAGAGGGTTTTATCCATCATAGGTCTAGGAAGAAAAAACTCCTTCCGATTTTATATAGGTATCATAGCTTGGGAGCAGTGTCAAAAATACAGGTGTCATGGGAGAATTGATGCACTTCTAGAGTGACCTTGGGAAAATCCAATTTTCTCATATTTGGAGTGTCCAAATGACTTTCTTGATGGGTGAAACGACAACTAGAATAGAAGTGATTTCCAATGAGCTATCATGGGCTAAATTTTGAGTTGGGGAAGGCCTCCAAAAGTTTCTTGCACCAGCACTCTGCATTTCTACACCATCATTCAACACTTTTCGACCAGTCTTGGGAGAATCAACTTTTGATAGGCCAAATCAACTCCAATCACCAAAAAAAAGGTATATTTGGGTCGTAGACAAGATATTATTTCTAACGAGCTATCATGGGCCCACTTTGGACACTAGGAAGGCCTCCAAATTCCCTCCACAAATTGGCACTACATGCACAGGAGTTGGCGCTACGCCCTTGGCACTAGCACTGGGCCCTTGGCCAGGAAGAGCTTCTAAGCCCTCTAACAACTCAAATCACCACAAAATCTTCCAAATTCTTCCTAAGGGTCCTCCAAACATATTAAGAGTTTGTTAAAGGTGAAAATAGCATGCTTCAAAGACCAAAAGGAAGAGCCTTTTCAAATGTTTTTGTGACACCTGCTAAGTGAAGGTGTTGAAGGACATCAATAAGCTAGACAAGCCAAATTTATGACTCAAAGAAAACCTGCAAAGAAAAAATTCATAGAATTAGTAGCAAAGGAATGATAAAGAAAGTGAAGCTACTTTTGTGTGCAAAATCATCACATAAAGTGTCAAAGTAAGCATGTGAAGGCTCTAGGATCATAAAAAAGAAAAAGTCAATCATCTCAGTAAAATACAAGCAAGAAAGGTCAAAGTTAGTGTTTTTAAGCACATGCAATCAGAGGTGACTAGAGGAGATGAAATGAGGAATTAGAGTCCATGATGACAACAAATGAATATTTTGAAGGAGCTTTTGTGTGCAATCATCTCAAGGTTTGCCAAGGTGAAGCCATCATGAAAATCAAAGTGCAGAAAGGCATAAAGAATATCAGTGAAAGGAAGACAGACTTGTAAAAATTGGAAAATGGGTTTGTCAAGATTAAGAACAACTCATAAGCTATTACAAATTCATTCCACACTTCAAACAGATCATTGTTGCATTACAAGACCATTAGAACATTCAGAAATGAAGAACATGGTAGCAAGGAAATGAGCCAAGGTGGCATTGGGTCTAAAGGAAGTATGGCCGATAATAATAGTAAAAAGCATAGTGAGGCTCAGAGGAATGAGGCAAACAACAATGAAGAATGAAACAAATAAAAATCAATTAGTAAGGAAAATATCAGTGAGAAAAGAGCAGTGAGGAAAATAAGGCCTATGAAATATATGATCGAACCAATGAGGCTAAAAGACAAGGAAAACCTTGAAAACTTGGTTGATCTATACCTATAAGCATCCCAAACACCATGAGGAAGATAATTGAAAATTTTGGCAAGTTTTTGATAATTTTGGTTTTTGACTGATTTTGAGGGCCAAGGGCATAGCTCCCTTGGCGCTACACTTTTTCTTGGAGCATCCATTGTTGGGTGTGGAGCCTGATTATCTTGTTTATTTTGTATCACAATGTTGGACCCCTGTACCTTAATGGGGAGGCAACACCGCCCGTAGTTAAACACTGCCTGGGGGGTCCAGGGGGGGCGGCTGCGAATTTATGGAGCCCCCCCTTGGTAGGGGGTTTCGGGGGAAACACCCCCAAAGCTAAAAACAGATGTAAAATTGCCTTGTAAAAGTATAGTAATTTCTAGTAAATCTAGGTTGTTCATTAGGTAGATGATCTGACGGTAGATGTTTAGTTTAGGGTTTTTTTCCCTAGAAGGAAACCCCTCTCTTTGTATGAGGGTATTGTATTACAACTGTGTATTGTATGTGTATTCTCGGAGTGAGAAATAGATAGGGAGACTATAAAAGAGGACAGAGGATATTACAACAGATCTGTTGTAGGTTGTGTCTCTTCATTTTGTTGGATAATAGAAAGGAAGGATTGGCTGTTTGGGGTGGACGTAGCCCAAACTTTGTGAACCACATATATCTATGTCTCTTTGGTTCTACGTGTTTTGTGTGCTTGTGTTTTCCACATATTTTATGTGTTTCATTGCTCTGTAATATAATATAATTTTCTAACAACTGGTATAAGAGCTGAAGGTCTATTTGGCTAATAAACTCGAAGGAAAGAAGGGTTCCTGGTTCAAGTGGGAGCAATGGCAAAAGATGGTAAGTTTAGGGTCAAGAAATTTAATGGCCAAAACCTCCCACTGTGGAAGATGCAGATGGAAGATGTCTGTATCAGAAAGATCTATACCTACCATTGACTGGAAAAACAAAGAAGCCGATGACTATGATAGACGCAGAATGGGTGTTACACAACAATTTGTCACCGTCCCTGCAATTCCCCGTACTACACATTGGAGGGCTTATTCTGTGACCTGTGAGCAGTGACATGACCTGAAACCACTTTCATGGCATCCCCCTAGACAACAAAATTCATTCCCCTGAAGACAATTCCTTGTGAAAAGCCCTAAAAATAGCCTTTTTAGCCTTGGCACGACAAGCCAGTTCAGCCCTCGCGCCAATGGGGGAAATCCACCAAAGAGGGTGCACCAATTGGCGCTTTGTCCTAGTGTTGCACCCGTGCTAGGCTTAGTAAGGAGTGTTTTAAAAAAATAAATGGTGGAATATTGACTCCAACCAATTCCTGAACTGGTCTCTAAATCAAGTTGGGAGGTTTGGCTCCGGATCTCCATGTAGAGGAAGTGGTTTTCCACCTCTCATGGAAGCTTCCTTGAGGATAGGGCCAATCCCATGATTGTAGGGATCCCAACTCCCCTTCCACCATCTATATAAGCTTGCCATTTTCCTTTGCAAGCTAGTCTCCAAGAGCCTTCATAGCCTAGAGAATGCTGCAAGAGCCTTGATAGTCCTCATAGAGCCAAATCAGTAGCAAGGAGATTATTGTCAAGACAACTGGAGAGAGAGGCTTGTCCCATGCCCGACGAGCTTTACCAAGACGTATTCCGCTGTCAACTCGCCGAAGGAAGATCAAACGTCAGAGCCAGGTTGTATTTTCCTTTGTTTTAATTAATGATAAGCGACTTTGGTTATGGTTCCACTCATATTGTTCATTATGATCATGAGTTGTGTCTTCTCTAACTGATACATAATTGCATATATTGAGTTTACGCTTGTGTGTTCGTCGTGTTTCTTGTATGTGCAGGTGTTTGATCACGACAAGTGGGAGAATTTTGATCTGCCAGAGCAAGGAAACGGGATCGCTATCTTCTCTACGAACAACATCATTGGACTTAAGGTAGGCCTTCTTCGCAATTTGGTCTATTGCAATTAGGAACTTGCACCTTAGCGTGATACGATTGTTGCTAGACCTGATCTGGGCTAGTAGGGATCGCCTCTGTTCACAGAGGGGATTTACCTCTACAACAAAATGGTGACTCCACTAGGGAGACGTTTATTTGGAGTATTGTCTTGTCTTCTCGGTCGATTCTTGACTTTGCTTGCTTGATCAACTCTTTTGGCTAGCTCTTTCCATGTGTTTGTCTGGCGCATGTTGCCAGTGTATTACCCATGCCAATCTTGTTCGAGCACTAGATTCAGCCTGACAATCATGCCAATTCTGTAAGGTGCTAGGGTTTGCTCTGTCTTGAGCTTTCTGAGCTTGATCTGTGATTTTGGTTTCATTTTTACGGCTGCCTGAGTGTTTTGGAGCCTTTTTTGACTAATTGTGACCTCCATCCTTTGGTTTTTTTCCCATTTCTATCAATTTTACATTCTAGCCCTAGGGCATCTAGGTGCTATAGTGTGTCGAGCCTCCCATGGGAGTTTTTAGTTTTTATCTGTTCGGTCAACTTTGTGATAGCTTCTTTACATTCATTTGGTGGTTGTCTATCGTCTTATTGTGCTATTTGAGTGATTGGCTTCTTCTTCATTTGAATTCCGCTTTGTCTCGCTTTGAGCCTAGATTACATGGTTCATTTGAGTCTTTGAGATTCTCTTGGTTTTGATGGATTTCGTTCCCAAGTGTTTGAAACAACGATTGCATTATTAGTGTTTGTTTACATCTCTTTTGTATTCATCCTTCATTAAGAAGATTTGAGTTCATTTAGTTTTTGTCTCAAAGCTTTCTTTTTGTTAAAATGCATTAGATCACATTGCATTGGAAAGTATTTTTGAGATTTATCATTGAACTTAGATCAAATTGTTTAATGATTGAAAGCTAAAAATCGCTTTGAGTGCATTCTCTTTCATTAAAAGCATGCATTAAGTAGACTCTCATTTCATTGAAAAATGCATTGAGTGCATTCTTATCATTTGAAAAGAAAAAGGAAATTGTGCATAGATTACAATTGCATAGTTTTCAAAAAAGAGGATTTTGCATAGATTACATTGCATTATTCGCATCGTTGAATGTTTGAAATTACTTTTGGATAGTCAAAGTCATCTAGTTTGGAAAGTTTTGTTTTTAGTATTGTTGTTTGTTGCATCATTGTTTGAAACTCTTCTCTTAACTAGATAGCATTCATCGAATTAAAAAGTTTTCTTTTTGCATGTAGTATGCATTTAGGATATTTTGAGACATAACACTCGTTAAGGCCTGAAAATTGAAACATAATTGAATATTAACATTAAAATCTATTCAATTTACACTAAGGTAGCATTGAAACATTAACGAAATATTTAGAGGTCTAGGCTAGAGATGTGTTTCAACGTCGTTAAACCTAGTAGTTTTCGTTCGCCTCTTGGATTTAGACAACACTATTACGGACTTGTGCTCCCCATACCGTCACGTATATAAAGGGAGACCCCACTAGATTGCTATCCTTTATCCATAGGAAGTCAAGTTTGCCACCCTATACCCATGATACACTAGAAACAACATTCAGGGAGATTTCCTGCACGTACGTTAAGTCCTTGGTTGATTTCTCTTTCATTTTGAAACCAAGGTGTATATTGCAGTTCACATTTATTTGGTACACCCTTTGCCTAGATTACCAGAGTATTCATTTTGATATTTTCTGACTCTTTAAATTTGAAAGGATCATCAAGCACTTGTCCTTTCACGCTTGTTTCCAAACTAAAAGAGATAGAGTCACCTTTATTCTGTTTCTCGACTCTTAAAACATGAAACGATGAAGTTCCTTCAATGTGGTAAAATAAATCACCTGCCATCACACACCCTTTTAGAGTTTTCTTGTTGGTCGTTTGATTGTGTGCCTTGGTGTTTAGCCCGTGTGTGGTTTTAAGTTGTTTCGATGGCAAATTTTCCGGAGTTCACCAACCAAGGAATCCCCTCCAATGGGAATCCTGGTCCTTTTCCTCCTTTTGGAAATTTTGGCGCTCCTTATATGGCAACATTGTCCCTTCCTGGGTTAACTGTTGGGTTGCCTGTTTGGTTGTTTTCAACCTCTGTGGTCCCAAATGTCTCAACTACTGTTCAATCATCTCCTCCACCTGAACAACATTATGTTGATTCCAAGGTAGACCTCTCCCCTTCTTCGCTTATTTCTGCGTCCTCCTCTTCTACTTCGCCTGGTGAAACTCTGGATTTGAGTAACCAGGTGGCTAAGAAGATGAAGAAGAAGACAAAGAATAATAAGTCAGATAAGGGAGAGGCTAGCTCTGTGGCTATTACACCTAAGAAGTCTTCCATTGATAAACCTTCCAACCCTCCCCGGAAAGTCAAGCTCCCTTGCATGTTGTGCACAGGAAACCATTTTCTTTGAGACTGCCTTAGCATTCCCAAGGTGCTCGAAGTATGGTCCAATGTTCACCCATCGTTGCCTTTGGCTTCTAGGAGTTAGGCTGGGGGCACGTCTTCAGCTGCTGCTGGTAAGTCTCCTAGGAAGCAAGGTAAGATTACTAATCCCTGTAAGTTGTGTGAAGGGCACGATGCCATTCACCTTTGTCCGTATATGGATGAAGCCAAGTGAGTTTTGGACAACTTAGTTGTTTCTACGCCACACCTTCCAGCTGGTTACAAATAGCTTTCTTTGAGCCCTCCACCAGCTAATCCTACGATTCATCAAGAGTCATCCTTGGTTGATCCCGCTCCCTTGGAAATTCAAATTCAGGAATCCATCCCTGACCAACCATTGGTCTTGGGATCGGTTGAATTGGCCCCATCTGTGGTGCACTAGGTCTTTTCCATCGAGACTGGACCTCACATCCCTCAAGTTCTTCTTGTTTCTTCAGATTCCTCAGACTTGGAGGAAGATTCTCCTGTCCCTACACCTCAAGAAGCTTCTCCTCCACCTCACGTGACGAAGGTCCTGAAGGATACTCCTCCCACCTTTGAGATGGAGGTCGTGGAGGATGCTCCTTCTTCTATCGTAACACCAGGGGAAGACCGTATCAGTTCGATGGTAGCCCCTCCAAGTAGTTTGGTCGCTTCCTTTGATTGGATTCGATTTGCAGGGTACTGCCTTCCATCTTATTTTCCTTTTGAGATAACAGTACAGGCCTTTGGTTTGGTTTTACACATCACCATTATAGACGAAGGCATGTCTGTTAGTATCTTATCCTCAACTTCTTGGCAAGCTTTCGGTTCACTGCCGCTTGTGCCTGTTACGCAGAATCTGTTGGCATTTAACAAAAGAATTAGTCAACCGTTAGGCATCCTTCCAAGGTTACCTATTACTTTGGGAGGTAAAACCGTCCATATGGACATAATGGTTGTTCTAGGCCCCTTGGATTTCAATTTGCTCTTGGGGTGCGATTACACGTATGCCATGGGAGCGCTCATCTCCTCCCTTTTTCATGTGGTCTATTTTCTACATGAAGGACGGATCGTGACCATTGATCCGCTTTCATTCTTTGGTCCTGATGTGGCAGCTGGCCTGCCATCATCCCTTCCTATTTTTTATCCACTCGTTGTATCTTCCCCACTGTAGGTCAACTTGTTACACTAAAAGCTGTCACCTTGACATTTTGATAACTGTATGAGCTCATTAACACTCATACATACCTCCTCTACAAGTCTTACAACCTTTACTCTTCATGTCAAGCCCTGAAACAAGAAGAAAAACCCTAAAAACCTTTGAAAGAATGGGTACGTAGGTAACACAAAGCCTTCCTGTGTTCCTGGCTTGGGTACGCAGGTAATGCATGGCTTATCTACGTTCTAGAATGCAGTTTTCCTTTGGAATGCCTGCGTACCCCCTCCAAACTCAAAAAAGCGAGAAAGTAAAGTTAAAAAGTTGGTTTGAGGTCAATTCTAGAATGTTCTAGATGGGAATATTTGGGGATGAGTATGCTTTGATAAGGTGCATGTATCCCTCACCTTAAGGAACTAATCCCTTGATTTGAGGAGTCTATCCCTTTGAAAGAGGATTCTATCCCTTCAAAGGTGGATTCCTAACCTCCTCATCTGCTCTATAAAAGGAGGCATTGGGTAGCCTCAAATGGTTAGATTTTGGAGATTGAGAATTGGAGTTCAAGCTTTATGTGTGATTGAGTTGAAGTGCTGTTGAGATTTAGACTTCTTTCTGCTGAGCTTTTGAGAGGAAAGATCACATACCTCTATGTGCTCTTGAAGGAAGAGTGAAAGAATTATCAAAGTAGAGGAGACTCCTGATTTGGACCCCGGGAAGGCCTTTCAAACATCATGGCTAAGGTTGTAAGGTTCTTTTGTTATTTTAAGATTAATACAATCAAGTTTTTCTTTTCTCAATAAATTGTCGTTCAATTGTTTATTTCAATAAGATGTTGTTTAATCGTTTATTTCATAGATTCCTTGATCACTATGATAGGTATGTTTTATAATTATTTGTTATGCAAGTGCTATTTAATATTTTCTTTTTTGTGATTGTAGGTCAAAAAAAGAGAACTCTTGTTGCGACAGAAGGATTGTTGTTGCGATGAAAGAACTCTTGTTGCGACAGAAGGATTATCGATGCGACGAAAGCACTACGACCGCAAATAAGCATTTGGATCTAAGGTAGGATTGACACCTTTATAGCATTTACTTGTAAAACAATTATATTTAGAGAAAGACAAACTTAGTTGTTTGTTTGTTTCTATATTGTCTTCTGACACTAGGGAGATCGATCTTGTCCGCAAGATCGATTTATCCGGCCAAAAAATTGGTGACTCTGATGGGGAAAGAACTTGTTGTTTTTGGTTCTCTTTTATTTTGATTTGAGGAAAAGTTTTTCCTAGTTTTTTATTGATGGATATCTTCCTGGGTAGCTTAGGTTTTCTCTGTTTTTGAAAATTTTGAAATCTTTTACATTTTTTTTGAACTTTTCTGGGGACCGCACTTTGTTCTTTTGCACAGTGTGGGCAGTTTTGCACTTTCCTTGAGTAAATAGTGCGGGACCACACCTGTTACTTCTAGGAGCCTGTGGACCCTGTTTAAATTTTTTGAAAAACTCTATATTTCTTCTTTCAGTTTAGTTTATATTTGATTTAGGATTCTTAGCATCTACCCAGATCTGTATTTTTCTGTCAAAAAGCCTTGTTTATGAGTTTCTTTCAGTAATTCTTCATCTCATCAATCTCCATTAAGTTAATTGGGTGTTTTGAGTCTTTTTTTTGAGAAATTATTAATTTGATTTCCTTTGGTCATTACTTGGAGGTTTGTCTCAGTATTTTCACAATTTTGCATCTTTTTACTTGGGCTAAATTGTGTATGAGTGTTAATCGCCTTTGAGTGTTTTTTGATCTTTGGAACTCTCACCCGATTTTCTTGACTTACACTTGATTGGCTCTAAGATTACATTAGAATCATCTTGTGTTTGAGAATTCTCTTGCATAGATCACATTTGCATAATTAGAATTCTCATTTTCAGAATATGAGTGAATTGTGCATAGATTACAACTACATAGTTTACATTCTGAAAAATCAATCGTAGATTTAGATCAATTTTCTTTGATTTGAATTTAGATGCTTTTATGCTTGTTTTAAAAACATGAAAATAAAAATTGTTTTGGAATTGATTTGCATTAGTTTTTCTTGATGAAATTAGTTCATTAGAGAATTTGTTATATTTTCTCTTAGTGATCAATTTTTTGCATTGTTGGAAGTGAATGGAAACTCTCTCCTTACTTTAGTTAGGATTCATCGAATTGAAAAGATTACATTATCATATTCGATTGCATTCAGTTTTGAGTCGGGTCATAACACCACTAGTTTCATATCCATTTACCCTTTGATTAATAACAGCCTAAATAACACAGCGCTTAATTAAAATTCATCTAGTAATTTTTACATTTTTAGGGCTCTTTCCACCAATCTAGCTCAAGATTAGTGCTTTGGAATAGGTTCTAGTTAAATTTCCAAAGAAACTAAAAAAAACAAGTAGATAAATCTTGCGGTAGGAAATAAATCCAATTGTAACTTGTACATTCTGGGAAGCTTCTCTTAAAGGAGTTAATCACGAGATCATGTCCAAACCTTTGAGACAATCAATTATGTTTCATTGGGAAAGATAGAAGATTTTGCGTGCATTACAAATGGTAAACCTCAGATTAACCATTATCGAGGAGTCTGGGGTCACTTGTTGCTAAACCTTGGATTGACCATGTTGAGGAGCCTTCAAGGGGATTGAGCTTTGTTACTCTGCCCTTGCACGTGGAATCGGATCGTAGATTGTTCCCCCAGTTGTATTTTTTACTGTTGGTAACCTTAGTGTCCATAAGCTCAAGATTATTTCCTAAGGTGATGGTGAAGGAAAGATCTCACTGAACCTGGAGCAGACGTCGACTAGAATCACTTGGAATCTCTGGGGGGTTCTCTTCACTTGAGATGGTTTTGTGAAGAAACTTGTGCCAGTCTGTTTCATTAAGCAGGTTCTCGGGGTAACTGTTCCAACTGTGATTTCTGCATTAAAATTCTACGATGTTTGATTTCATCACCAACTAGTGTTTTTAGTGCGGGAATCTACAGTTTGTGTGTGGTTTGACTCCTAGATTTGATAGCGTGTGTTAATTTGTTTGTTTTTAATTTTAGAGACCATAGGTGTGAATTGTGAATTTTAATTGTTAGGTGTGAATTGTGAATTGTTAATTTTAGTTTTAAATTGTTAATAAAATTCACTAAAGTTGAATATAATGGCAACTGTTCCAGAATTTACCAACCAAGGAACCCCTCTTAACGAGAATCCTAATACTTTTCCTTGCTTTGGAAATGTTGGTCCTCCTTATATGGCTACTTTTTCATTACCTAGATTTACAATAGGTTTACCAATATGGTTATTTTCAACTTCGTTGGCCCCGAATACTCCAGTTGTTCCACCCCAACCGGATGCTTCATCTAAACAGAGTTCACCATCTCAACATCACCAACCTTCTTTTTACCTTCTTCGCCTAATATTTCTTCCTCCATTTATTCCTCTTCGCTTGGTAAAAGCCTTGACGCTAGTAACTAGGTGACGAAAAAGAAGAAAGGGAAGAAGAAGAAGAAGAAGAAAGATAAGGAAGAAGTCAACCAACCAACCATGGCTGTAAGTGTTAGTTGTGTTGAGGAATCCTCGCAAGAAATATTTCTTCTTATCTCTTTTGAGTCCCTTGACATGGTTGACATGCCCTCGAAGTGGCTTATTTCTAAGGCATCGATATCTCTTTTCTTCTATTTTTGAACCTGGTTACACAACATTTGGTATCAGAGCTTTGGATTCTAGGGTTTTTTTGCTCCAAATAGGTCATCGTGGCATTTTCGCTATAACTTTTTTTCTACGAAGTTTCAGAAGCTAAAATTTTTAGGGTACAAAGAAGAAATCTTGAGGAAGATTTTCTAAAAATTTTAGAGCTTGGTTCACAACATTTTTGGAGATATGATCTGTGGAAGTTAGGTCTTTTTTTAGGCTCCTAAATAGGTCATCGTGGCATTTGCGCTATAACGTTTTTTATACGAAGGTACAAAATCTGAAATTCATATGGTACGAAACTAAAATCATGAGAAAATTTGTCAAAAAATTTTAGAGCTTGGTTCGCAACATTTTTGGAGATATGATCTGTGGAAGGTAGTGCTTTTTCAGGCTCCTGAATTGCATCTCAAAGAGGTGATTGTGGAAAAAGTTCAATAAATCTCTCTCTGGGCATCGGATTGGAGTGCCGTAAAAATTGGCCACAAGTACACAGACTATAGTTTCCTCTCTATAAATTTCAGAGACAAAGGATGAAACAGTGATATGTGGCAAGTCGTACAATTTCGCTCTACTAAACCAGTCCATAATTAGGTCATTGTGGGAGATCAGACACAACTTTGTCTTGGAGAATCCAAATTAGGTCAGACCCATGGCATTCGAAAGATAATTCAGAGGGCTACATCAAAACCAAAATTAAGATATTGAAGTGCTGCAATTACAGAGATAATCCAATTTAAATATTGAGCTCCTCAAAGGCAAGAAAAAGGTGTGTATTTTTTTTCCAAATTGCATAATTCTTGTTTGAAGAATCAATTTTAATTGATTCCAAGGGCATATTGTAGAATAGATATCAGTATTGGGTTCTAAAAGATGCCCCGTAAAAATAATTCAACACCCATTAATCCTTCAAAAGGCTCTACTATGACTCATGAAGATGAAGAATCGCAACATGATCTATCAAAATTACAAGAGCAAGTGCAACAAATTTCACTCTTGCAAAGAGCAACAAAAAATGAAATGGAAGTTTTGAAGAAAGGTGTGGAACCAAAGATGGATGGCATGGAAGCTGGCATGGAAGATAAGATGGAAAACATGAAGAATGATCTAAAAATGGACATCGAAGGTTTGACAAAGTTGATACAAGAAATGTTTCCTAGTGGTGAAAAGATAGTAGAAGAACCTCATGATGAGGACAAAATAAATGTTAATCATGATTTCATAAACTCTAATGTTAGCAGGAAGAACCACCATATTCCAAAAATGGATATGAGGAAGTTTGATGGAAAGGATCCTATAACATGGATACTATAGATGGAGCAATATTTTAATCTCCATAACATGAAAAACACACAAAAGGTACACATTGCAACTTTACATTTAGAACAAAATAAATTTGTATGGTATCGATGGCTTTGCTCCCATAAAAAAATTGTCACTTGGTCAATTTTTATGGAGGAAATGATAGCACATTATGAGGTTACGAAGAGCAACACCTTCTTTAGCCAATTGATAAATCTCAAACAAAAGGGTTTAGTGGGGCAACACATTTAGGACTTCCAAAAATTGAATATAAGGGTGAGTGATATTCTAGAGGAACACAGGATCGATCTCTTCATAGGCACTTTAAAGGATAACATCCAACATGAAGTTCATGTTTTGGAACTGGATTCATTGGAGAAGGCATTTAGGTTGGCAAGAAAAGTTGAATGTAAAATAATGGCGATAAGGAAGCCTAACACTCAATTATATAAAGAAGGAAGTGTTGCTACATCTAGATTTCCACAACCTACAAGGTTGACACCACAAAAATTGGAAAAAAGAAGAGCAAAAGGGCTTTGCTACAGTTGTGATAGAAAATACACTAAAGGTCATAAGTGTGCTGAGAAGAAATTATTTTACATAGATTGTGAAGAGGAAGAAGAAAATGAACAAGAAGAGGATATACACCAGGAACCAACCCTAGAAGAGGAAGAAATGAATCCGACCATATTGTGTAATGCATTGGCAGGAATTACCACTCCTCAAACTCTCAAGATAGAAGGACAAATCAAGAAGAAAAAGGTAATAGTGTTCATTGATTCAGGTAGCACCCATAAATTTATTCATTGTAAGGTAGCCAAGGAATTAAATTGTTTCCTATACCCAGCACCAGAATGTCAAGTGATGGTTGCAAATGGAGGAACTATAAATTGCTGTGGAAAATGCCATAATATCAAGCTAACCATGGGGGAATATGTATTGACTAGTCCAATGCTTTCCATTCCTATGGGAGGTGCTGATGTTGTACTAGGAGTACAATGGTTACAATCTTTAGAGATGGTAGCTTTTAATTTTCAAGAACTTTTCTTCGAAATTTTTTTCAGAAGGAAAGGAAGTCAAATTACGGGGTATTGAAGGGAAGCCAGGAAGGATAATAAGCTCTAATGTCATGACAAAGATTCTAAAGAAAGAACAACGAGGCGTAATTGCACAATTATTCTCACTAGAAGTTCTGACATCAAAATCATCTATTTCTGCAGATCTCCAACAAGTCTTGGACAATCATTCCAAGGTGTTTGAAACTCCCAAAGGACTCCCACCTATTCGTGATCATGATCATGCTATTCATTTTATTCCAGGAAGTGTTCCTCCAAACATCAGGCCTTATAGATATCCTTACTTCCAAAAGAGCGAAATTGAACGTATGATTGCAGAAATGTTAGAGGCGGGTATAATTCAACCTAGTCAAAGTTCTTTCTCTGCTCCTATATTATTGGTACACAAGAAGGATGGATCATGGTGAATGTGTCCGGATTATAGGGAGTTAAATAAGATCACCATTAAAGAAACATTTCCCATTCCTGTGATTGATGAATTATTGGATGAATTACATGAAGCAATTTATTTTACCAAGTTGGATCTTCGTTCAGGATATCATCAAATTAGAATGAAGACTGAAGATATTCGAAAAAAAAAGTTTCGAACTCATGAGGGTCATTATGAATTTTTGTTCATGCCTTTTGGCCTTACCAATGCACCTTCTACATTTCAAGGGTTGATGAATTCCATTTTCAAACCCTTCCTTAGAAAATTTGTGCTAGTATTTTTTGATGATATACTAATCTACATCATGTCTTGGAAGGATCATGTTGAACATGCTAACAGGGTGCTCAAACTATTGCAGGAGAAACAATTATATGCAAAAACATCCAAATGTTTCTTTGGAGTACAAGAGGTGGAATATCTGGGTCATATTGTATCTCACGAGGGTGTTAAAGTAGACCCTAACAAATTAAAGCCATTAAGGAATGGAAAGTCCCCATGACCATAAAGCAGTTGCGAGGATTTCTCGGCTTAAAAGGGTATTATCGCAAGTTTGTTAAGAATTATGGGAGAATAGCAGCACCTCTAACAACATTATTGAAGAAAGATGCATTTTCATGGACTCCTGAAGCAACTAAGGCCTTTGAACATCTTAAAGAGGCAATGTGCCTGGCACCGGTCTTAGCTACGCCAGACTTCACAAAAACCTTTATTGTGGAATGTGATGCCTCAGGAAATGGAATTGGTGCAGTTTTAATGCAGGAAGGAAGACCCATTACTTTTGAAAGTCATCCAATCAAAGGAAAGTATTTACAGAAACCTATTTATGAGAAGGAAATGTTAGCAATACTGCATGCACTAAAGAAATGGAGAACTTACCTAATGGGAAGACACTTCAAGGTAAAAACTGATCATGATAGTCTTAAACACTTTTGGAACAAAGACTATCTTCAGAAGAGCAGCAAAAATGGGTCACAAAGATGTTGGGTTATGACTTTGAAATAATCTACAAAAAAGGAAAGCTTAATGTTGTTGCAGATGCACTCTCAAGAAATATTGAAGAGGTGGAAGCATTGCTTTGTGCCATTTCTATTATCCAACTAGATTGGATAAATGAAGCAAGAGATGAATGGAAGAAGGAAAAAGATGTATGGACACTCATTCAAAATTTGCAGAAATATCCTAGTACATCTGATACATTTAGTTGGAAAAATGATTCCTTATGGTACAAAGATCGCTTATATCTTTGTAATAATTCCCAACTAAAACAAAATATTCTTCTGGAATTGCACACTTCTCCTTTAGGAGGACACTCAGGATTTTTAAAAACTTACCACGGGGTGAAGAAAGAATTTTTTTGGGATGGCCTTAAATCTGATATTCAAAATTTTGTGGCGGAATGTTTGGTTTTCCAGCAGAATAAAGTTGAGACAATTAAGACCCCGGGACTTCTACAACCTTTATCAATTCCAAGTCAACGTTGGGAGGAGATTTCAATGGATTTTATCACAAGTTTACCTAAGTCCGAAGGAAAGAGTGTCATCATGGTGGTAGTTGATAGACTTACCAAGTATGCACACTTTTGTGCATTATCTCATCCATTTAAAGCAAGTACAGTTGCTACTACATTTATGGACAGAATTCAAAAGCTACATGGAAGCCAAGGGTTATTGTGAGCGACAGAGATCCCATTTTTACTAGAAATTTTTGGACGGAGTTATTTTCTTGTTTGGGTACTCAATTAGCTCATAGCTCATCTTATCATCCTCAATCTCATGGTCAAACTGAGATAGTAAATAAATGTTTGGAAGGATATCTTCGTTGTTTTGTATCTGATAAACAAACACAATGGGTCAAGTGGTTACATCTTGCTGAATGGTGGTATAACACTTCCTTCCATACTGCAGCAAAAATGACCCCATTTATGGCACTTTATGGATATCATCCACCATCCATCACATCATCTTTAAGGGAAAATTCGAAGGTTCAAGCAGTGGAAGATCACATCGAGCATCAGCAAGAAGTTCTCCAACTCTTAAGGGATAACCTGAATTTGGCACAAAATCGAATGAAACAACAGGCAGATCAACATCGCAGCGAGAGAAGTTTTGATGTAGGAGATTGGGTATTTTTACGGCTACAACCATACAAACAAATGTCCCTCAAGCAAGCTAAGAAGGATAATAAATTATCACCAAAGTACTATGGTCCTTACAAGGTGTTGCAAAAGATTAGTTCTATGGCATACAAATTGGAGCTTCCTGCTTCTTCGCGAGTACATCCAGTTTTCCATGTTTCATGCTTAAAGAAGGTTATAGGTGAAAATCTTCCAGTTCAAACAATATTGATAGAACTTGATGAGGAAGGAAAAATCATATTGGAACCTAAAACAGTCATGGAAACAAGAACTCGACAGCTATGGAATCGATCAATTTCAGAGTATCTCATCAAGTGGAAGAACTTACCCACTGAAGATTCTACGTGGGAGGATGAGAATTTTATACAGAAGCACCTGGAGCTACTCAAGCATTGAGGACAACACTTTTTTGAAGGAGAGGGGCATGTTAGGTCCCTATATCACTAGTATAGTCCCTTATTATTGGTAGTGTAACCCCCTTATTGTTATTATTGTACCCTTGTAACCCCCATTTTGTTATTATTGTTAGGTCGGATAGGGTTACATTGTGGCCCACTAGGATTACATTATGGCCCCATGGACTCCTATATATAGAAAGGAGGTTTTGTAAATTGTATCATCCAAGAATTGTTCATTTATGTAATGTATTGGAGGTTGCCCCCTCGAAGTGGCTTATTTCTAAGGCTTTGATATCTATTTTCTTCTATTTTTGAAGCTGGTTACACAACATGAAGACCTCTTGGAAGCCATGATCAAGGTGTGTTCATTGACATGTGTTTCTTCCAGTTGGAAGCCATGATTAGTGGCCTATGAGGAGATTTCCTTTTACTATGTCAACCTTGTTAAAAAAATGAATCAGTGAGTTTGAGGATAGTTCCTTTTACTATGTCAACCTCGTTAAAAAATGAATCAGTGGCCCATGAGGATAGTTCCTTTTACTGTGTCAACCTCGTTAAAAAATGAATTAGTGTTCATGAGGATGGTTCCTGTTACTATGTCAACCTCGTTAAAAAATGAATCAGGTATGAGGATAGTTCTTTTCCTGTGTCAACCTCGTTAAAAAATGAATCAGTTGGTCATGAGGATGGTTCCTGTTACTGAGTCAACCTCGTTAAAAAATGAATCAGGTACAAGGATAGTTCTTTTCCTGTGTCAACCTCGTTAAAAAATGAATCAGTTGGTCAGAGGATAGTTCCTGTTACTGAGTCAACCTCATTAAAAAATGAATCAGGTATGAGGATAGTTCTTTTCCTGTGTTAACCTCATTAAAAAATGAATCAGTAAGTTATATAGATAGATTGTAGAAAATAGATACGAGGATAGTTTCTATACGGTTTCAACCTCATTAAAAAATGAAACATGTAGAAGAGGAAAGTTCCTTTTACTGTGTCTACCTCATTAAAAAAAGAAACACGTTGCCATGAGCATAGTCCTTTTCCTGTGTCAAGCTCGTTAAAAAATGAAACAAATCCTCCCCTAATTGAGTCGAGTCTTTGAATAGATCTCGTAAATGTTAATTCGTATATTTAGGTTAGTTATTTCAGTTTTTTATTATAGTTTTAGGTCGGGTCTTTCATATGATCTCGTAAATGAACCTTCATTCCATCCAGCTATTAATTACCAGCAGTGTACTTAGTTGAATGAAATGAAGCTGGGGGTGCATGCACTGTAGTAGTTATGCTTAGGGGGCATCAAGCACAATTTTCTCTCTATTTCAAGATTGTGTAAAAATGAAACCACTCTGAAGAATATTTTTTCTCTATTTCAAGATTTTGTAAAAATGAAACCTATCTTGAGTCAATTTTGATTATTTTCAAGACTCGTTAAACTCATGAAAATCCTGAGATTATTTCGCTATCTTTCATTCTCGTAAAACACATGAAAATTTCGAGTTCTTTATGTCTTTTCCTGCTCGTTAATTAAATTGAAATTCGACCATAGGAGTATATTTTTATCCCTTTTTCGAACTCGTTAAAACTTACGAAAAAGTGAAAATGAAGAGCATACTTTTATCACTTTTTCGGACTCTTTCAAAAAATTTACGAAAACGCGAAACATTGGAGTCCTCTTTTAAGCCCTTTTCAGACTCTCTAAACATGAAAATATTGTCAAGCACTTGATTATTTGAACTCGTTAAAGTAAATGAATGATCGTCCCTTCAGTATAAGTTTATCCCTTTTATGGAATGAAATGGACTATTTACAAAAAAGGTACACGTTGACTAATTATGGTCAATAGAGTTATATCCCGCATTATTTTATCCTTTTTCAGGCTCGAGAGACTAAATTTATGAAAAAGTACATCCACGGAGTTTTCTTAAGTTTTTTCTTCTGACTCCCTAAAATTGAAAAACATTGAGTTTCTCCTATACTGGACTCGTTAAAATTTAACAGTAAAGGACCTGTTGCATTTTTAAACAGGAACGAACCACTCCTTCTTAGGGTTCAAATCTTAAACTAAGTTGGACTCATCCAAAGGATGAGCTTATAAACAAGCAAATGTTATCCTCCTCAAGCTTGTCAAAAATAAAGAGGTACTTGCCAGAAATGGTGGGGGAAAAGAGAGAAAAACGAACCTGTTTGTTACATTTTGATTATTCGGAAAACCGTTAACCACTCTTGAACACGACACTTTTTTTTCACCTGGGTTGGGAAATCCTTTGCCTAATAGTTAATCAAACCATATTGAAAGTATTCAGTCAGTTTCTAGGTATTAGCTTTGGGTCAATTGTCACCAAGCCCTCTGCAGTGTCGTTATGTGTTCAAGAGGACAGTTCAAACAAACCATTCATTTGTGAAATATTTGTCTTCCATTTTGACCATCCCTGAGTCAGTCCTTGCCAATATATTTCTTCAAAACTTGATCTATGATTTCATGTTGTGGGCTTGCCTACAACGGATCACTTTCTATCGACGACAGCTCATTATCTAGGAAGTTGATCTAGAAATCGTCAGTACCTTGGAATCTGCATGCCTTAATGGCAGGTTTCTCGCTTTCGACGACAGGTTGCATCATTGACCTTCGATCGAATGATTCCGTGACATGTTCAACTTCAGCTCATTCATTCACATTTCATGGATTGTACTGAGTACTTTGAGAGCCATTGAAATTACTGGTGGTTACTCTCACACTTGTTAACAGTTTACATCATTGACTGGTAATCAAGTGGTTTCTACCATGTTCGACTTCAACACATTTAATCGCATGGATAGAATCGTATTGGTTCGAGAAGCGGAAATCAAGACCCTGGATCTAGTTTCCACCATCCAGGCTGCGAGGAGTTTTGTTATTATACAGTGGACTATTTATAAACAGATGGCTGCGTCCATGCTGTGTCGACATATGTCTATACTGTTGATGTATTCAAAATCATTCCTGTATCAGAACAATTTAGAGTTAGTTTCTAGTTAGTTTTGATCTGAGTATGGGAATGCCTACCTCAGTGATGATATGATTACATATATATATATTTTGCATTGAATGTTTTTACAGGTTCCGACTGGGGTGTCCACAGGATGATCCTTGAAATGATAAAGTACTTCACTCTTCATATATGAGAGACTTCATCTTCATCTATTCCAGACTTCGCACTTTAGGGGGCAATCTGTTACACTAAAAACTGTCAACTTGACATTCTGCTAACTGTATGAGCTCATTAACACTCATACATACCTCCTCTGCAAGTCTTACAACCTTTACTCCTCATGTCAAGCACTGAAACAAGAAGAAAAACCCTAAAAACCTCTGAAAGAATGGGTACGCATGTAACATGAAGCCTGCCTGCGTTCCTGGCTTGGGTACGTAGGTAATGCATGGCTTACCTGCATTCTAGAACGCAGTTTTCCTTAAGAATGCCTGCGTACCCCCTCCAAACTCAAAAAGGCGAGAAAGTAAAGTTAAAAAGTTGGTTTGAGGTCAATTCTAGAAGGTTCTAGATGAGAATTTTTGGGGATGAGTACGCTTTGATAAGGTGCATGTATCCCTCACCTTAAGGAACTAATCCCTTGATGTGAGGAGTCTATCCCTTTGAAGGAGGATTCTATCCCTTCAAAGGTGGAATCCTAACCTCCTCATCTGCTCTATAAAAGGAGGAATTGGGTAGCCTCAAATGGTTAGATTTTGGAGTTTGAGAATTGGAGTTCAAGCTTTATGTGTGATTGAGTTGAAGTGCTGTTGAGATTTAGACTTCTTTCTGTTGAGATTTTGAGAGGAAAGATCACATACCTCTATGTGATCCTGGAGGAAGAGTGCAAGACTTATCAAAGTAGAGGAGACTGCTGCTTCGGACCCCGGGAAGGCCTTTCAAACATCAAGGCTAAGGTTGTAGGGTTCTTCTGTTATTTTAAGATTAATACAATCAAGTTTTGTTTTTCTCAATAAATTGTCATTCGATTGTATATTTCAATAAGTTGTCGTTTGATCATTTATTTCATAGATTCCTTGATCACTATGATAGGTATGTTTTATAATTATTTTTTATAAAGGTGCTATTTAATACTTTCTTGTTTGTGATTGCAGGTCAACAAAAGAGAACTCTTGTTGCAACAGAAGGATTATTGTTGTGACGAAATAACTCTTGTTGCGACGGAAGGATTATTGATGCGACAGAAGCATTACGACCACAAATAAGAATTTGGATATAAGGTAGGATCAACACCTTTATATCATTTACTTGTAAAATGAATATATTTATAGAAAGACAAACTTAGTTGTTCGTTTGTTGCTAGATTGTCTTCTGACACTAGGGAGATTGATCTTGTCCACAAGATCGATTTATCCGGCCAACACAACTATGTGGCTACCTACCCCATGCCTGTACTCAGTGATGATGCCGTCGTGCATAGTGTGCTGGGGGCATTGGGTTCAAACTTCCAAGATGTTTTCCTTCCATCAGATGGGCAACTCTTGGAAGCCATGACTTCTTCTTCATCATGATGAGTTGTCTGTCGGAGCACAGTTCGTTTTCTTGTGTCAAGCTCCTTAAAAAATGAAACAAGCTCATTCGAGGATAGTTATTCTTCTATGTCAACCTCGTTAAAAAATGAATTAGGTCTGAGGATAGTTCTTTTAATGTGTCAACCTCATTAAAATAATGAAACACGTTCCCGTTCAATTCGAGTCTTTGTTTAGATCTCGTAAAATCCCAGTCGAATCTTTCTCTTGATCTCGTAAATTGAACCTTCACTCCATCTGTCTTTCATATGGACTGAAGCTTGGGGGGCATGCACCTCAAATTGAGTCATCATGCTAGGGGCATGCTTAATTTTTCAAGCATAGTTTGTTTACGTTTCAAGCTTGTGTAAAAATGAAACCAACTTCAAGCAGAGTTTCCTGATTTCAAGCTTGTGTAGAAATGAAACCATTCCCATTTTACATCCTGTGATTGCCATTTTATCAGCCTATTTTGCCAGATGAGCCTTGGTTTTCTCACTCCATCGTCACTATCTTCTTGTCCAATCATATTCCTTCACTTGGTCATTTTACCCGTTCCTGAGGAACCGCTGCGTTGAGTGGTCTTGTTAGCCAGCCTCTTAACCTTTATTTGTTCTAAGCAGTTCCACCATTACCGAAACTAGTTGCTACCCTTTATATCACTCGTTCCTCTAGGAAGATTCATCTTTCAGCCCTTTTCTGACTCTCTAAAAATGAAAAGATTGCTGAGTCGCTTGTTGTTTTGATCTCGTTAAAGTGGCTGCGAAACGAAATCTACCCAGTATCAGGGAAAATTTTAAGGATGGGAAATTATTTTGAAGTTTAAAAAATTGGCGAATCTCACTAGTCCCTAATATGCAAACTATAAAAATTTTGCTGATGTAGTTATAAAATCATTCAAATTTATAATGATATTATATATATTGTATATATAATTTTGGTGAATTTTAATGTAAAATGATTTTATATTTTAAAATTTGGGCGAATCATTTTTATAAAAAAATGGAAATTGGCGAATCTTTTTTTTGGAAAAACCATGGAAAATTAGCCCACCTGCGAATATTAGCCCCTAAAATTTTCCATGCCCAGTATACATTTACCCCTTTTTTTGGCTGGGATAGATTATTTACGAAAAAGGAATACCCTAGCCTATCGCGACTAGGAGGTTTTCTCAGACATAGTTTTCTACCTTTTCGGATCTAAGGAACTATTTACAAAAAGGGACCGTTGGATTTTAATTTTCTACTATCTTTTCAAACTCTCTAAACATGAAAAGACGCCGATTTTTTCCTTTGTTAGACTCATTAAACCCTGATGACATCGGAGTTAGTCGTAATGACAATATTCGAGTTTATCCTTCCTAGGGCTCGTTAAATGTACTAGGTTGGATTCGTCCGAAGGATGAACTTATATGACAAGCATATGGTATTCTCTTCAAGCTTGTATAAAAATAAAGAGGTACTCGCCAGCAACGGTGGGGAAAAGTGGAACCAACATTTTTGTTGTGTCGGCAGTATGTCACTCTTGAACATGGCACTTGTCTGCATTCGTGTCCAGTTGGGGACATCTCATATTTTTTTCCACTTGCCTCCATGGGTTTGGGTGATCCCTTTTGACCTCTCATATGCTCTTTGCCTCGTCATCATGACCTCTGATATTTTGATGTCAAATACTACCAAATCCACTGTCATGCCGCCAATATGTTCAAGAGAAGTTGACCTCTGCAAGTTTCAACCTTCCTCTGATTCTCATCTGATCTTGATTCACAAACATTATTTTCCTCTGTCTCGCATCGATGATGTGGGAAACACTATGGCCCACCTTTTATTAAGGTCACTTCCTGTGGACTTCAGCTAATTATCTAGGAAGTTCATCTAGAGACTCCCTTCTGGTACCTTGGAGCTTGCATGCCTCAATGGCAGATTCTTCACATTCGACGCAAGGTTTTCATCATTGACCTTCGATCAAATGATTCTGCAGGTTTTTGATGCCAGCTCACTGATTCACATATCGTGGATTGTACCTATAGTACCTTGAGGGCCATTTTCATTAATTGTGGTTCCTCTCGCGTCTGTTAACAGCTATCATCATTGGCTGGTAATTAGAAGATGTTCTTGCATGTTCGACTTCAGCTCACCTATTCACATGCTTGAACTTGTCCTCTGTTCGGGTCGAGATGGAGCGCAAGACCCTGGATTTTTTCTGTTAGAATCCAGGCTGCGATTTTGTGGATTATTATGATTGGTTACATGACTCATTCACTGGATGGCTATGACCATACCTGAGTCTATTTATCGATCCTTACTAGATGGTTGTGTCCATGCCTTGGATCTTGATTATTGTATACTCTGTTATGGATGGCTACACCCATACCACATATATATCATGTATTTGAGATATCAATTGTACTTGTCTATGCAAGTTTTCCGATGGCAGTGTTTTTAGTTGGATACGTTCTCGTAAATCATTTCACCCCTCTCTCTCTTTCGGGCCTCATGCTTTAGGGGGCATCTGTTACATAGCAATTTGTCACCGTCCCTGAAATTCCCCGTCCCACACATTGGAGGGCTTATTCCATGACCTGTGAGTAGTGACATGACCTGAAACCACTTTCATGGCATCCCGCTAGACAAGGAAATTCGTTCCCCTGAAGACAATTCCTTGTGAAAAACCCTAAAAATAGCCTTTTTAGCCTTGGTGTGACTAGCCAGTTCAGCCCTCGCACCAATGGGGGAAATCCACCAAAGAGGGCACATCAACTGGCGCTCTGTCCCAGTGTTGCACCCGTTCCAGGCTTAATAAGGAGTATTTTTTAAAAATAAATGGCGGAAGATTGACTCCAACCAATTCCTGAACTGGTCTCTAAATTGATTTGGGAAGTTTGGCTCTGGATCTCCATGTAGAGGAAGTGGTTTTCCACCTCTCATGGAAGCTTCCTTAAGGATAGGGCCAATCCCATGATTGTAGGGATCCCAAATCCCCTTCCACCATCTATATAAGCTTGCCATTTTCCTTTGCAAGCTAGTCTCCAAGAGCCTTCATAGCCTAGAGAATGTTGCAAGAGCCTTGATAGTCCTCATAGAGTCAAATCAGTAGCAAGGAGATTATTTTCAAGACAACCGGAGAGAGAGGCTTGTCCCATTCCCGACGAGCTTTACCGAGACGTATTCCGCTGTCGACCCGCCGAAGGAAGATCCAGCGTCAGAGCCAGGTTGTATTTTCTTTTGTTTTAATTAATGATAAGTGACTTTGGTTATGGTTCCACTCGTATTTTTCATTATGATCATGAGTTGTGTCTTCTTTGACTGATACATAATTGCATATATTGGGTTTTACGCTTGTGTGTTCGTCGTGTTTCTTGTATGTGTAGGTGTTTGATCACGACAAGCGGGAGAACTGTGATCTGCAAGGAAACGGGAGCATTATCTTCTCTATGAACAACAACGTTGGACTTAAGGTATGACTTCTTCACAATTTGGTTTATTTTAATTAGGAACTTGCACCTTAGCGTGATATGATTGTTGCTAGACCCGATCTGGGCCAGTAGGGATCGCCTTTGTCCGCAGAGGGGATTAACCTCTACAACAATGGGATATTCTTGATAGAAAGGCAATCAAAACAATACAGTTGTGCCTTGCAGCATCGATAGCCTTCAATATTTTGAAGGAAATAACAACAAAGGGTTTGACTAAGGCGTTGGAAAAATTATATGAAAAACCCTCATCCTCAAACAAGGTATTTCTCATGAAACGTTTATTTAATATGAAGATGTCGGAAGGTGGATTTGTTGAAGATCATTTAAATGATTTTAATATAGTTACCAGTCAATTAAGTTCTATAGGGGTAAACTTTGATGATGAAGTTAGGGCTCTTTTATTTCTGTGCTCATTGCCAGAAAGTTGGAATGGTTTAGTTATGACCATTAGTAACTCTATCTCTGGATCTATATTTAGAGATTTTCCCTACCTTTGCATAGTGTCTAAAGGTAAAAATATGAAAGGTAAACTTGAAGGGAATGTGGAAAAACCCTAAGGAAGGAGGAAAACACCTAATTCCCTGCTAATAACTCCCTTGTTCTAAGGGCACACATCCATTTACATGCTAAGAGCACACTGAGGCCCAAATTTTTTTCCTTCTTTCTTCCTTCCCCTTCATTTGCAGTTAGCACCTATCTCATTCTCATCTCACTTTCCCTCTCCATATCATCTCCCAATAAGATCAGGGTTTGTTTTCAAAAACAAGGGTAAAAGACAAAATGCCTAGAGAAGGCAATGTTAACATTGGCGAGAGAGGCCAAAGGCCTAGAAAAAAGCATAGGAAGGGTTGGAAAGAAAATAGGTTTGAGCCTATAAACACTAAAGAATTGACAACCTCTCCTACTATAGTTTCATATTTCCAAGAGGTAGGATGCTATATGTTCTGTAAGAAAGTGCAGAGAGTCCAAAGCCACCCTCAGTTTACCAAACTTTTTGTCCTTAACCTCCATAACCACCAAGTACATCTAGTTGGAGTGAAGTTTGATTTGACCACCAATGAAATCTCTATGGCCACTGGAATACCTTGCATGGGAGAAAAATGGTTCAAACAGGTGTATAAGGACCTAAGCCATTTTTAACCCTTCTTAAAACCAAGTTACCAAGTTGATTGCAAAACTATTTGCCCCTTTTATGATCTCCCTGAAATATATGCCCCTCTAATGAAAATCATTATGAAATACTTTACCTGTGAGGGTAGGCTTTCTAGGATCTATTCCTACCACATAAGACTACTCATGCATTTTACTAAGGCCAAACTGCTTCATTTTCCCTACTATCTTTCTAAAAGTATTGATAAAATGTCATCCATTGTGCAAAAGAGGCCTCCCTCACAACAAATGTCAAGCCTTTTTCATCATTCCCTTATCAAGATGATTGTCTTACACCAATTAGAGCAATAAGGCATCCCATGGGAAGTTTTCATTGT
Source organism: Pinus albicaulis (assembly GCA_034641835.2). Lineage (NCBI taxonomy): Eukaryota > Viridiplantae > Streptophyta > Pinopsida > Pinales > Pinaceae > Pinus > Pinus albicaulis. The sequence continues at coordinate 2,045,812,274 of CM076575.1, forward strand.
CCATGATTTTTTCACAACTCCACAGTCTCTCCCTATTAAAAGCTTACCATCATCATCTCATCCACCTTCCTCCACTCCTTTATCAACCCCCACTAACCATGATTCATCCTCTTCATATGAATCTTCCCCCCAAACAAACATCCCTCTTTCAACTTCTCCTAAAAACTCAGAACATGAAGAAAGCAATGACAAAGAGGAAGAAAACATTGACCAAGATGAACATGGTAGTCAAGAAGAAAGTGATGACAAAGAAGAAGAAAATAGTGACCAAGATGCACATGATAGTAAAAAGGAAGAGACAAATAATGAGGAAGAGGGAAATGAAAGTGAAGAAAGTGATTATGATGAAGAAGACAAAGAAGACAAAGGAGGAAGTGACAAAGGTAGTAAACCAAAAAGTGGACAAGAAGACAAAGGCAGCAAGCTAGATGAAGATGAAGAAACCAATGAAAGTCTAGGGATAGAAGAAGATTTTGATCAGAAAAATAATGAAGGTAAAGAAGAAAACATTGAGGACAATGGCAGTGATAAACGGAGCAGTGACAGAGATGAAGATAGCAGTCATGAAGAGATAGAGTTTGAAGGTAATTGTAGTGGACAAGACAAAGAAGACAGTAGGTAGAAAAGTGAAGAAAACTCACATAATGAGGAAGAAAGCGAAAATCAAAGTAAAGGAAAGACTAATGAAAGTGCCTCTAACAGTGACCCCACAGAAAATGCGAGCAATGATAAAGAGGAAAATTTTGAAAGTGAGGACAGTGGGCCAAATCATGAAGAGGAGGACAGTCATGAAGGTACAGATGTACAAAGCAATGATGAAGACACCTCTAACCATGATAATGAAGAAAATGATAATGTAAATGATAAGGTTGCAAACCTATAGCATTACAATGGAGAAGACATGGAAGAAGATAAAAGTGATGAAGATCTTGGTAGTGATGCTAGCATGAGAGAATATGAGGGTGCCTCTCAAGAGTTAAGTCAAGAGAAAAGTGAATAAGACACACATACAAAGATCATCAATGAGAAGAAAAGCAGTCCTAAGGTAACAAATGATCAAGGTATTCAAATCAAACATGTTGCACCTTTCTCTCTTACTTATAAAAGAGGAGAGATGCATGTGTTTTCTACCACCAAAGGGCAAGGGACCATGCCATCTTCCTCAACTCAAACGACTAACAAAGGTAAGCAAAAAATGAAAGAGGAAGAGGAAAATCATGAAGAAGAGAGGGAATTTGAAATTATTCACATAGATAGTGATGATGAGAATGAAACAAGAATTCCAAACTCCCTTGTCCAAGATCAGAATGCACAAATCAAAGATTTAGAAGCTTAATTATAAAGAGAAAAAGATGCCATTCACTTCTATCAGATGCAAAACAAGAAAATAAGCACCCAACATGCCATCTATGAAACAAGAACACTGAGGTACCGGAAAGAGGCTCAAAAGGCACATGTGAAGTTGGAGGAGTTCATGGGGACCTATGAATAAAGTGAAGATGAGGAGGGTAAAATTACAAAGAGGCCTAGAACTATGGGTCTAAAGAAGGCCTTAGCAAGAGAAAGAGAGCTTGAATCAACCCTAGAAGAGAAACTTCTTATCAATGACCTCCTAGAAATATAAATTGAACATGATAGGGAATCATGGCTTGAGAGGGCTAACATACATCTTGAAGCCAAGATGGAGAAGGCAAATAAAGACTTGGATCTACAAAGAAGAATGGCTAAGCATTATGCTCAAAGAGACCAATTTGGAAGGCAAGAACTCAAAAGGGCCAAAATTGAGATTCAAGCACTAAAGGAGGAAAAGGACCATGATATCCTTGGTGTTTTGGCTCAAGCTTCTCTATAGGTCTCCCAAGACCCATGAGCCATGCCTCCACCAAATTTGGGAGATTTTTTACAAGTTTTTGTTTTTTTGCAAATTTTGAGGCTAGGATCGCAACACACCTGGTGCTACACTTTTTTTCAGGGCATCTTCAGGAGGCAAGGTTTTCATGTTTGGGTTCCTCATAATTCATGCATCATGCTCACCGAGTTTCATATCATTTGGAGTTGTTTTGGTCCTCCAAAAGGGTCAAAAACACCCAATTTTTCACCTTTCTACCTGCTTTACAAGACATGTGTTGTGCACCTACTAGTCTTGGAAATTTCACTTTTTGAATAGGTTGTAGAGGTCAGATTAGAGAAACAAGGATAGATATGGGAATTAGACTTCAATGGTTTTCCAACAAGCCATCATGGAGCCTTATCCATCACCAGGAAGGCCTTCAAAACACTGGTGTAAGAAGACGCATTTTTTATGTTCCTATGCTATGCTCTTGGCATGCAAATTCAAATTTGACACATAGTGCTACGCTCTTGGCATGCAAATTCAAATTTGACACACAGTTGTACGCTCCTATGGTTGACAAGTAAAAATGTGTGTTTGGAAAGTTTTTAGAGGCTTATCAGAGCCAAAAGGTCAATTTAATTGCTAAAAATGGTTGAAAAGATATTTATTTTAGATATTTTTGTGCCTTGGGCCTGGCAAGGCCTCAAGGACAATAGAGATACTTATGATTAGCCAATAAACTTCTAGATGCTCTATTAGATTTTTCTACTCCTTTCTTCTGATATAAATCATGAGGATTCATTGTAATAGGGGGATTTGATGAGTTTGAGAGAAATACATGGTTTTTGGAGGTTGAAGAGAAATTTGGTGTTGTGGAGCTTGTGGATGATTTTCCTTGATTGATGGTGATGAAGGCTTGCTTACATGATACCTGAGTTTAGTTAATGGTGATGTATCTCTTATTTGTTTATGTTTTCTTGTTTATCATATTTCCATCTTTCTATATTGCAATAGCTCAAAAAAGTATAGGATGAGAAATGTTGTTTGAGGCACCTCAGTCCTCATGTTTGCTATTGTCTTCATGTTTTCCTCTGCTGGGTTAGTTTAAGGAATTCTTAGTTGCTCCTTAGGCCCACCTAAGCTAGTCTATTTCATTATTGGATTAATATACTAGTTTACAAACATGATTCATGGTAAGCCATGCTTGTTTGATGCTATCTAAACTCTGTCTTGAAATCTCTCTTTGATGTATTGATTGTTAGGTTAAGCCAAAGAGGTATTGTTTCGATCTTTCCCTTTGTATATGTTTATCAGTTTGACTCAAAGTTCTTTATAGTTTAATGAATTTTTTTTAGGAGTTCCCTCTTCATTTATTGATGCTATTTGTCTCTTATATGTTTTCAAATCTTGAAAGTAGAATCATTGAAGTTAGATAAGTTGTCTCACTTTCTTTGTTCCACTAGATTGTGTATCTTGAATGTTTATTTGTTTAAAAGTATTGTCATTGAGTGAATGGTGTTCCCTATCTCACGATTAGTATCTTTTTCTTATCAGTATTTAAGACCTCCTTATTCATAGGTATTTGACAAAGGATACTTCACTTCCCTTTTCCCTACCTTGGTTCCCCAACTTAATGTCCATCTCACCTCACACATTAACTTTAAAGATCCATTGAATACACTAGATTTTCCTTATGATGTACCCCAATTCATTATTGAGATATAAATGACTTCATAGACTCCATAGGCCAATTGATTTGATGACCTCTCACTCTACCTATCCTACTTGATCATATTACCCCAACCAAAACAAACAACAAACCTACACTTAACAACTAGCCTAAAATCAACCATCTAAAGTGAACAAGTTCACATCCTTCGCACATAATAGAGAGAGCCCTCTCTGAGTCCAGGAAGGCTAGGTCCTAGGACTCTGAAGACTGGTCTCATGTTACCCTATGCATTTGGTCTACCAATCTGCTAAATCACGGGACACTAACATAATGGCTATCACAATGGGACCTCTGAGTCAGTGATAATCTAAGTACCCCTTAGGACTCTAGAATCCCTTGTTAAATAGTATCTGTTGATTTATCGCCACTTCATCACCACATTAACATAATGGTGATCATGGTGGGACTTTGAGTCAAAAACATCCTAGGTATCCCTTAGGAACTCTCAAATTTCAGTCAAATCATAGAAAAATCAAACTGTTAGCCAAAGAGTAGAATCTGGTTGTCTCACCATCCTAGAAAAATGATGACTCAGTTGTAGGATACTCTTACAAACCTTAGGGCTACTTAAGAGAACTCATAAAACCCAAAAAAATTCCTAGATTGGTTTTTTTTGTTAGTATTGGTGGTGGATCATAGACACATATCTTCAAAACAACTAAAAATATCCACCTGGCGACTCCACTAGCCTCCAATAGGCTTTCTAACTTTACTAGTGTCCATAGACTCCTGTAGGATTGTGTCAAATCAGCCCTGAGAAGTCTAAAAGCCTAATCACACACTGTGCGAGTTCAACAACACCTAGAGAGGTCAGTTTTCCACAAAAAGTCACAAATCTTCAGCCTCTCTACATTTTGAGTTTGAAATCTAGCTTCACGAAGAATTAATACCAAATCTCATGTGGACCTGAACCCTCCTACTACAGTTGATGACCCAGAAAGGATTTTGTGGCAAACTTCTGAAACTAGAAAATAAACTACTGTTAGGACCATTCACAAAGCAAGCTTTGTACATGAAAAGCTCATAGCCTTGCAAGATCCCCAGTTTGACTTGCACCATACGAGAAACATTTTTAGAACCAAGTCACAAAGTAGGATTGACCATACCGACCTTGAGCTGTTAGACTTGCAGCAGAGTCCTAGCGGAGAAGCTTCTCCTTTTACACCACTTGATTTCCAACTTCACCACTTTGGCTCTTTTCACCCCAAGTCTGCTCAGAATCAGTTTTCTAGTCCAAGTACTTCCACCACACCCATTCATGCCTCCACTGTGCAAACCACTCCATCTCATATCACAAACCATACTCTTGTAAATCCACCATTAGCTCCCATCATGGCAGCATGGTATGCACCCCTAGTGTTACCACAACCATTGGTACCTTTTCCAAATCATTACTGATCTAGAATCCCACACTTTACCATGGCTGAGTCTACCACTGCCCAATAGCATGTAGATAGAATAAATGATGCTTTTGACTACATGGAATTAGAAGAGGAAACCATGAAGATGAGGATGTTTTCCCAAATCCTAGGAGGAGAAGCTTAAAAATGGTTCAAAGGCCTAACTCCCAACAACATACATGATCTCCCTTCCCTTTACTAGACTTTCTTAAGAAAATGGGAGATTAAGAAAAACCCTCTCCATATCCTCTCAAAATACAACAACCTTAAAAACAACACAGGGGAAAGTGTCCAAGACTATTGCACTAGGTTCAATAGTGTTTAGAATGCACTACCACCAAACATGAAACCCCCACTAGGCCTAACCTTAGCTAAATTTATAGAAGGTTTTGACCCTGACATGGCCTATTAGCTAAGAGAAAGAGAGCCCCTAACTTTAGAAGACATGCAAAAGGGAGCTATAAGTGTAGAGGCCAACTTAATTGAAAAGAAAGCTAGGCTAATATCATAAAAGAGGGTAAAATACAAAGATGAAACCATTCCCTCAACCTCCTCATCTAATTCCAAGATTGACAGCCTACTTAGAACCATGGAGAGAATGATGGAGAGAATAAGCATAAATGAAAGAGAAACCCCTAGTGACAACCAGCCAAATCCCCAAAACAGAAACCGAAATCTGAACTTCAGAAGGGACCCACCCCAAATCAGACAAAGGGAAAATGATCAACAAATCAAGCCACCGTTCCAAGATAACTATGTAGATGAAGGGGAAGACATATTTTACAGCCAATTGAAAATCATCTAAACTTAATAGGCTTTAATAACGAGGTTGATGTTTTTCTCACAGAAGAAGAACAAGGTTTCTTCTCCTCGAATTTAAATGAAACAAGATATGAAGATTCTGAAAACTATGAGTTGGGATTGGAAAACACCATAATGGAAGTCCATAGGAAATATTATCTTAAGAGTAAGAAAAACCAAGACCACTCCAAGAAAAACAACTTAGACACTGTTGTTAGGAAAACCCCCGAAAACATTCTTAAATGAATGGTAGAAAATAACAACACCATGGCTAAGAAAACTGATCCTAAAAAGAAAAAAATAGAAAACCAAGTGGTGACACAAGCTACCCTAGTACCTCTACTAGTGGCCCTGAAAAAATTATTTTGACCAAAGCCCCAAATCAGAATCAACAAATTAAAAATGTAGAAAAATTTATGTTTGATAAAACTAATGTAAATATGTCTAAAACCCAAGTACCTTTCCATTTTGAAGGAGAGATTGCTAAAATCAAAATAACCATACTTCTCACTGAACTGGTAGCTCAGGATATGTACAAATCTCAAATTCTAAAAGTTCTAAACATAGGAAATGATACCAATACTCTGAATTTGACAGATGACAAATCGAATCTATTGTTTGGACCCTAAATAGATGGAAAATACCAAGAAGGAGCCATTCCCCCTTTCTATGTTAGCCTAAAAATACATGAAAAAATCCTACATAATGCCATGCTAGACTCTGGTGCCTCTCACAACCTCATGCCAAAGGTAGTGATGGAGAGATTAGGCCTATAAATAACTAGCCCCTACAAAGATCTGTTCTCTTTCGATTCAAGGAGAGTTAAGTGCTTGGGCCTAATCAAGGATTTATGTGTCAATATTACACAAATCCCTGCTAAAAGCCTAATCATGGACATACTAGTGGTTGACATTCCCCCCAAATATGGCATGCTTTTGCCCTAATCTTGGGGAGCCAAGCTTCTGGGAAACCCCCAACTTTACATGTCTTATGCTACCATCCTGATTTTTAACCAAACAAGGGGACCGTACCAGGAGTCTCACATGAACTATATGGTAAGTAACCTAGATAGACCAGACAACACCCCTATCTATTCCATTCATTCAGACTTAGACTCAGTCATCTTGTATAATGAAAATGACCTTAATGAATGTAATATTCCAAAATTTGCACATAAGCAAATTGGAATATTAGATTTTGCTACTTTTACCTAGGAGAGGAATAAATGGGTAAGGAGGCCCATGAACAATAAAATATGAATAAATTCCACCTTAGTAAGGGAAGAGATCACCTTAGGAGCTGGTTTTACACTTCCAAGTGTGAACAAGGACATTTTAGATGGAGAAATAGTCAAGTTTGACTAAGTCAACAACCATTCTTGAGGAGGAAGAAATACTCAAGTAAACTAGCTCAATGTGAACAAGGATCAGCCTAAGACACATATGCAAACTAGATTGAAGATCTCTAGTGTGGAAAGCAGCATTGGAGGTGGATTAGTTGACCAAGTCAACAACGCTGTCATAAAGAGGAGGGAAGCAAGCTAGGGCAGCGCAATTTTGAAAGAGGAAGCTTCATGAAGAAGTCACCTCAACCTTGTGTGGGGTCCTGGGTGAGGAGGCTCAACAAAGATAAAATGAAGGCATAGCATCAAAGGATAATCATTCATGTATTAAGCTATTTTGGTCTTGAGACCACTTGCATGCTTCAGCTGTTTAGCCGAAGTTGCTGCACTGCTTAGTGCAAGGAATTCCTATGCGGGAATTCCATCCTCTCTTTAGATCAGTTTTCTTAAGGGATAAAAGGGGAGTGATTTGAGCTTCATTTCTATATTTGGATTGAGTTGACTCATCTACTTTCACCCACAACATGGTCTACTTTAGTAAACTGCGTCTTTTATGCAGGAGTAGCAGCAGTAGAGTTGCATCCTTTGATTGTATGCTTATCTTTTAGGAGGAGGTGCTTATTTCCCTCTGGGAGCTCCAATAATAAGGCATAACGCCATTCTCTATATTATTCAACATTTATATGTCATATTCAGTCATTTTTAATACAATGTTGCAGTGAACTTCGTTATTTTTTGCAGTGCTGCTCTATACATGCATTTTGCCGGAAACCTTGCCGGGTGCCTTGTTTCTAATGTATAAGTGATTAAACCTCGATTTCTTTGCTGTGTGATTAATATAAGTTTTATATCAGACCTCTTTCTTCATTTTTGTTAGAAACCCTCATGGGAATTACGCTCTCACTGTATTCATAAATTTCTGTTTAGTAAAGTCATGGGAAATCAGTGTTTTCTAGCATAGTTGGGAAAGGAGGAGTTGTTTAATATAGCTAGAAGCATTAGTTTGAGCTGAAATTTGGAGCATAGGTCCCTCTTGAGCTACGCTATCATATCCAGCTATTTCTCCTACTTATTGTTACGCTTATGTCTGAAAATAACCTTTTAAGGGCATAAAATCCCCTTTTTCCCCACTTTTCGGACCATTAAATGAAATACAAGTCACTACTATAGCTAAAAATGATGTCTATGTGTTTATTTTGTATATTTTAATCTTATTCATAATAACAGGACCATTATACAGCTTATTCATTGCTGAGTTCCAGATTTGGAACATTAAAGTGTATCAGAGCACGATCTCTAGCACAGCCTGTGAGATCAAGTTATCAGAGGAGAAAAGAGGAAAATCAAAGATAAAAATTATGGAGAGGATGAGCTTACTCTCATCCATTTTCAGATCCAAGAATAAAGAAGAAAAAAAATGCATTGGAACTCCAAAATGGTTTCAAGGACGAGAGAGCTGCAGTGAAACCTCTAGGTTTCAAGAGGCAGAAAAAGATGCATGCACTTCTTGTTATCATAGAGGAGGTGAAGAGAAATGAGACCACTTAGAGCATGAAATATTGAGTGGGTATTTGGTAGAATACAAGTGCCAACCTAGGGCTTCCAAAGAGACCCTAGATTTTGCTTAGTTTGTTCAACTAAGAGAAGAAAGAAGATCTTGCAGCAAAGTAGAAATCAAGGGAAATAGATTCCTATTGTCTAAATTTGATGGGTCAACTACAGAAAGAGCTTGGGAAATAAATCTTGAGGCATTCTTCCTACTTCATCCAGTGGAAGAGAGGGAGGCAACAGAAATTGCAGCACTACACTTGGAGGGTGAAGCCAATACTTGGTGGTCCAATCACTTAAGCCACACAAGAGTGACTTCCTTTTCTGAGTTCACTCAAGAGATGATCAGAAATTTTGATGAATAAAGGATAGACGGTCCACACCAGCATGGGAAGAGACAAGTACCAGTGTTGTCATAGCCTTGGAAGAGCAGCTTTCCACATCAGCAGGTGGGGAAGCCATTACATTAGAGGGAGGAGCCTTTGTAGCTCTACAAGAGGTTCCCACATCTCACCAAGGTATGGGAAGATTTCCAATTTTACTTATTGTAGAAAATATTTCTAAAATTTGGAAATATGTTTTCATATGGCCCAGGATCAAACATTGTTGCTGGGGTAGAGCAACAATATTTCACTGCGTTGTGCATACTTGAATGGTTCAAGAAACAAATGAACCATCATCCTCTTGGACCCTTGTTGAGTTGCACTCAACCCTTGAGGTTGAAGTGTGATCTTTTGGGGGGAGGCATGATCATTCTCGAGTTAGGATATGAGACATTTTTTACACCATGGAGGAGTTATACAACGCTGTCAAGAGATAGAAGTAAGAGGGTTTTTCCTTCTTCACATTTGGATCCTTATGGATTCAAGATGATTGTAAACATGAGATCTTCTCTAAGAGATCTCGAAGGAGATGCCTTTCAGCACTTCATGAGAGGCAAAGAAGAGAAATGTTTGTGGAGGATGGTAGATCTCATTGGAGAAATACCAAGATGTAGAATGATGAGAAGCATCCACAAGGAGTTGAGTGGATGTGGATGGGAGGTAAGAGGCTTGTAAAACACTTGCAAGTTTATGACACTGGGCAACAAGAGGCAATGCTGCGTTGGCTACTCTTGAGAGAGTTTCGTCAACCTATGACATGTCCTTTTCCATGGGGTGAGAAGAGGAAGGAAGATTGGCAAGATACTTTCATCATGGTGTAGCAAGGAGTGTGGATGCATTATGATGATATGGTCATTTTTTTTTCACTGCATCAGTTGTATGATGGAATTATGATGAGGCAGCAAAGTCATTTGTTGCTTTGGAGGATTGGGAGAGAGCAGGGGCATATTTTCTCTCACACTTGGCATGATGCTATAGGGGTAAAGGAAGGCACTAGAATATTGCAAGGAGCAGCACCCCCATCTCAGGAGGATCTCCACATACACAACAGCATTTTGGGAAGAGTTTTTGACACAATCTGTGTCAAAGAATTGAGCTTTGAATTGACAGTGGCCCTACTACAAAGGCTAGCAGTGCTGTCACTTGGGAGCTTGGATTGCTTGCTGGAGTGTTCTCAAGACCACTTCACAAGTAATACACATTGGAGGCATGTGGAAGATAAGCATGAGGAAGTAATGGATGGAAGCATCCCTTACCTTGTTTTGACCTTCTTGGCTTGGGTTCACAAGCACAAGGAGAAAGATCTACATGCAGCATTTGAGGACTTTCCGTCCATGCAATTTTATGCATACCATTCCTTAATGGGGGAGTTCACTTGGGAGGGAATTCAATTGAATTTATATCAGCATATGGAGAGATGCACAACCCAGAAGATGAATAAAAGGTTGGCACAACCACTTCCCTACTCACTTTTAGCAAGGGAAAATTTGCACTTGAGCCATTTCAGCTCAATGACCGAAGTACATAATGGAGGAGGTAAAATTTTGTTTTGTATTTTACACTTCCTTACCTATATGAGAAGCATATCATACCAAGAAGGGTATTTCCTTCTTGCATATTATATTGTTATGTACTTGAGGCTAGTTGCAACATTTAAGATGGCCATTCTATTTGTGGATTGTGGGGGAATGCCACATGGTTTTCGGTGCGCATCATTGGCACCAAATTATGCTTTCATGTTTCTATTTTGTAAAATGAATGTGGCAGCAAACAAGTGGCTGAAAAGACACTTTTTGCACTATGTATTGAGGCAGGCAAATAATTCCCTGTGTTGGTTCCATGTTTGGGACTATGTTCTACCTCCTAATTTTCATGTGTTTATGCTTCCATATTATGCTGCTAAAACATTGATTGTAGGAAGCACCATTGGAGGAGTGGCACAAGAGTTGAAGAGGCCCAATGAAAATATTATTCTTCACATTACACATGCTACATATTTTAGAAAGAACAATGGGTAGACCTTGGTTTCCATACTATACATCTTGCCTTCAAATGAGAGGACTCATTTGGGAGGTTTGACTTCTTTGAGGAGACACCTCATGGGTGTTGGATTTGATGGGGTGGCTTGGGTTTTCCATGAAGACTATTATATTTCAGCCATATATCAGCAGCAACCCCATATATATCATAAGTAGAAAGAAAAACAATAGGATATGTACATTTTGACTCCACACAGTCAGCCATGCAGCCCACCTTCTTTACATGAGCTCAAGGTGGAAGAGATTCTAAATGAGTTGCCATCCTGGAGGGTGACTCATTTTGTTTGGTTGATAGCTTGGGGAGGAGAGATTAAAATCGGGATAATGAATCCCAATCTATATCATCCCTCATGCTTCAAGAGGACCTACAAACATCCCATTGTTGCTTCCATGGATGTTTCATTGTCACACAACGTTAGCTATTTGGGATGTTCCCCAATAGATGGCTTGCACACTTGGGAGGGGAAACTTGGAGATATATTGATGATAAAACACCTTGATCCTTGAAGGATTTCATCTTATGAGGTTGGTGTAGGGGAGAAGAGGGTTCTCTTCAGTCCTATCCTTGCAGTTTCTTGAGGACAAGAAACATTTGGGAGGGGAGGACTGTAATATTCCAAAATTTGCACATAAGCAAATTGGAATATTAGATTTTTCTACTTTCACCTAGGAGAGGAATAAATGGGTAAGGAGGCCCATGAAAAAAAAAATATGAATAAATTCCACCTTATTAAGGGAAGAGATCACCTTAGGAGCTAGTTTTACACTTCCAAGTGTGAATAAGGACATTTTAGATGGAGAAATAGTCAAGTTTGACTAAGTCAACAACCATTCTTGAGGAGGAAGAAATACTAAAGTAAACTAGCTCAATGTGAACAAGGATCAGCCGAAGACACATATGCAAACTAGATTGAAGATCTCTAGTGTGAAAAGAGGCATTGGAGGTGGATTAGTTGACCAAGTCAACATCGCTGTCATAAAGAGGAGGGAAGCAAACTAGGGCAGTGCAATTTTGAAAGAGGAAGCTTCATGAAGAAGTCACCTCAACCTTGTGTGGGATTCGGGGTGAGGAGGCTCACCAAAGAAAAAATGAAGGCATATCATCAAAGGAGAATCATTCATGTATTCAGCTATTTTGATCTTGAGACCACTTGCATGCTTCAGTTGTTTAGCCGGAGTTGCTGCACTGCTTAGTGCAAGGAATTCCTATGAGGGAATTCGATCCTCTCTTTAGATAAACTTGCTTAAGGGATCAAAGGGGAGTGATTTGAGCTTCATTTCTATATTTGGCTTGAGGCCATTCATATAATTTCACCCACAACATAGTCTCCTTCAGTAAACTGTGTCTTTTATGTAGGAGCAACAACAGTAGAGCTGCATCCTTTGATTATATGTTTATCTTTTAGGAGGAGGTGCTTATTTCCCTCTGGGATATCCAGTAAGAATGAATAAGGCCATTCTATGTATTCTTTAGCATTTATATGTCATATTAAATCATTTTTAATACAGTGTTGCAGTGAACTGCGTTATTTTCTGCAGTGCTGCTCTGTACATGCATTTTGCCGGAAACCTTGTCGGGTGCCTTATTTCTACTGTATAAGTGATTAAACCTCCATTTATTTGCTATGTGATTAATATAAGTTGTATATCAGACCTATTTCTTCATTTTATTTAGAAAACCTCATGGGAATTACACTATCACTATATTCAGAATTTTCTATTTAGTAAAGTCATGGGAAATCAGTGTTTTTTAGCCTAGTCGGGAAAGGAGGAGCTATTTAATATAGCTATAGGCATTATTTTGAGCTTAAATTCGGAGCAAAGGTCCCTCTTGACCTAAGATATCATATCCAACCATTTCTCCTACTTATTTTTACGTTCATTTATGAAAACAACCTTTTTAGGGCATAAAATCCCGTTTTTCCCCACTTTCCGGACCATTAACCAAAATACAAGTCACTTCTATAACTAAAAATGATGTCTATGTGTTTATTTTGTATATTTTAATCTTATTCATAATAACAGGACCATTATACATCTTATTCATTGCTGAGTTCCAGATTTGGAACATTACAATGAACAAGTGAATGAAAATGGCAAAGATCTAGGCACACTACAATAGTCAAATCAATCCCTCTATGATGAGTTCGACAGTCAAAACTATCACAACCCTGAAAAACCACACGATGATAAAACTGAACTTAAGTTTCTGCAAATTGAAAATGAAATTTCAAGAACAAAAATCAGTTTAGAATACGAATGAAGTTGCTCAAAGGAAGGACAAGCCCCAAAAACACAACTTTCTCCTTCTTCCAATCTAGAAGAACTGAAACACCCTCATAGAATAAAAATATTTTAGAATCTAGAGCAAGATAGTCTTATTTTTTTTTCCTTACCTAGACTTCATCATCCAAGAATTTTTCCCCTTCAAAAGAGGTGTCAATTTCCACAAATATTGCTATGGATCCCAAAGAAGTCTCTACTAAAGCTGATATAGAGGAGTATAGCATAGGTAGCCTTAAGAAACCTAAAATTATTGAGTTATCTAGAATTTTATCACTACACACAAAACAAAAAAATACAAGACTGTGCAAAAAGTTTCAGAATGCTTATACGTGTATGGAGGCTAGTTTGAAACCTTATAACAGAGACATTGTTCTAAAAAACCCTCCTTTGAGAAAGAATCATAAAAACCTTGAACAATTGATGTCACTTAGAAAGAAAGAAAAGGGGCATAGGTTGTGTATATACTTTAGGTACCTAGTGTTGGGATTCTAGTGTTTTGGCCAGATTGGAAAGACCAAAAGACTGGACAACATCACAACCACTTTGGGGCCTTAGGATCTATCCCTCCTAGATCCAGAGAGGAATCTCTCCAATAAAGTAAGGAATGATATATCTTTGAAGCTCAAAATGAGGTATTAGGCTAGGTATGAAGCACAACGGGGGGTTTAAAATGATTTGATTGGTTTTTGGGTTGCTCATGAGATCATAGACTAAGAAGGTAATGGAAGGAAAAGAGTAGAGAAATAGGATGTTTTGATAAATAGGATAGGTTAGGAATGTGCCATCCATTGGGCTATGGAGTCATGAAAGGAGATTACTTGCAAGCAAATAGCTAAGGATTTCATAGGGAAAGTCATCTATACTAAAGGATCTTTAAGATGAAAGGTGGAATGGAAACATTAAGGAGAAGAAAAGGTGAGACACGAAGGGCAGCTTGAGATAAGACCAGAAGTCATCTAACTCCAAATCTGCTTCAGCATACTCTCAAAGGGAAAAACATTTAAGATTTAAACACAAAACTAGGCCTAATGTCAGAGAAGGACTTTTAAACTTCAATGCTTTGACACCAGCTCAAGAGATCTTTGAAAGGCCAATTTGTTTGAAAAGGACCCCAGTGGATAGGGCTTACACTAAGTCCCTGACATCCCAATTCTTCCAGCTCAAGCCCAACAAGAACAAATAAGCAACAAACCTCGAATTCACACATCAGCTAGCAGTGAAAAATAGCTACTACACTAGTTAAATTACATGAATTTTCCCTTAGATTCACTATCAGCAGAAAACATCAAAGGTAGGGAGAGCAGAAACACAGGGTACCATGCAAGGGTATATCCTATGCCAGATTTCTGATGCATACCAGAAGACCAATGAAAAACATGAAAAATGTAAATAAACAACATAATAAGAGAAAACATCACCCGTAATAATGGACCAGGATCCTGTGAAATTTGCTTGATTAATTGATGCAAAACCAGTCACATACACTGAGCTTAATGGCTGATTACAGTCCAAATTTCTCCTCCCAACCTACTACATTACAAACTACTCTGCTACTCTCTCCCAAAACTGTTCTACTAGTAAAAAATAAATCCCTACAACTACAACTATAGCAATAAAAACCCTTTACAATATGTTCTCAGGAATTATTATAGGAGATTGAATAATAGTGGAAGTAGATATGAATTAAATGGATCCATTAAGACAGAGTGGAGGAAGTTTCCATGCCCACTCTGCTTAATAGCTCTGTGTTGTACTATGTAGTATGTTTCTTGGTCAGGTTGATATTGACCATCAGATATGTTCTTTAATGTCCTTCATGGCTGTAAGGCACTCTGTTCTGTCTTCTGAAGCAAGTAAGGTGACTGAAGGTATTATGGGCTCCCATACCTCCATTATTGCTGTCCTAATAGTCTTTGGAAGCTTTTTGTCAGTGAAATGGCCTTTGGGAGATCAGGGAGACATGGAGACTTCTGTCCAGGGTGTACTGTCTGAGAGAATGTACTGCTGACATGAAAAGCAAATATGGCTTGTTTCATGTGCATCTTAATCTTCAAACTGCGCCTTAATTCTTTGATCACGAGATTAGGTGCTAAATATGAAATTAACAGGTCTGAATCCCTCTAATTCGTCTCTGCTGATACACTGACTGCTGCTATAATGGCCTCTCTGTGTTTCTGAATCACAGTGGCTGTGATTACAAAAATCGGAGTGAATTTATCACTCTGTAACAACCCTACACAATAGAATAAATCAATTAAAAAATCTAGGGGGTGGCAGAAGTAATGCTGTGGAGGCCTGGAGGAATAGTGGTGCAGCTGTGGAAACAGTTGCTGTTAGGAAAAAAGGTGAAAAATGCATTGAAATGGAGGTTTGGTGGAGGAATGAAATAAAATTTAATATAAAACCTTAAATTTCTAGTGTTAGGAAGAATGGAATGATATTTTAATGTAAATCGCGAAAGTTTGGATTATGGCGAAATATAAAGAAATGAATAGAAATGCAATAAAACGTATGAAATGGACCTTATGTGGTGGGACCCGGTCATGTCAGAGGGAGACTTGATTAGGGCCGTCCAATCTTAGGAGGAGATCAATGACTGCGATGATTCGATACAATTCTGAGGTCGCGTGATGAAAAACGATGACTGGAGTGCAAGATGCAAGGAGGGCCGTTGATCAAATCAGATCAACGGTCAGGATCTGAAGATGAGGCTTCGGACGATAAAGGGGGAAGTGGTTTTGGAATACAAAACCACTAGTTTTGCGTGGCTAAAGGGCTGGAAGGCTGTTTTCACTTTTGAACGCGATATGGGTCTCCAGCTGACACGTGGCTCTGGAAAACTGCCCATATCGCGTAAATTTGAACTGTTAAAGATCGGAGCTAAAAACAACACGATATTACTGTGGGGTGTTGGATATGGGCCCATGAGATCCGATGGTGGTGGAGGAGCTCGATCTGAGGAGATTCATGGTCGGTTAAAGTGGGGTTAAGCGAACGATGGTTTCATTGTGGGTCGTCCGATCTTATGCGATGAACGATCGAGATTTGGAGAGAGAGAGCACAGGTGGAGGATTGGTTAGTGGGTGGGAGTAATATGAGCTTTCAAATTAGACCAGATGGATGGTCAGGATCTAATCAGAAGCAGAGGAGGTAGGAGGCCAAATCTCTGATGGGCGACGAAGCGATTGGCTCTGGACCGTCGAATCGGCTTCAGATCAACGGTGGCGATTGGATCGGAGGGTGACCAATCAGGAAAGTGGGGCAGAGTAGGAAGAAATCTGGGTAGTAGGATCATATTGGGTGGATGACTCAGATTCAATCGGGGATCGGCCAATCAGGGGACCGGGAGGGTGGCATAATGGAAAGCTCCGATTGGTGATGAAGGTGGTGTTGCGATGACCGTTAGATTAAAAGGTGAATCGACAGTGGGAATGATCATTGGAGGTTTTCCAAAGAAATGTGATGCGGCATGATAAGACCTGCGTAGGCTGCTAGATCTTTTCAGATCAACGGTCGGGATCGCTTCCCAGACCAACAACATATATCTTCCTCACATCAGAAGATTTCTCCACATCAAAGAAAACGTGCTCCCGACAGCTTCCGATTCCAATTAGTGCTCTTTGAATTAGCGATTGGTTTTAGTGCTAGGCTGCATGGAGGGAATTGATTAAGGGGGCTCGCTGAAAAGGAGCTAAGCCTATGTATGTAAAAAATGGGTTTTTTAGCCAAAACAGAGGGTTTTGAGGCTAAAAGAGGGATTCGGTAGAGGGAAAAAGGGACTATTAAACCAAACAAAGGATATTTGATGGCTTAAAAGGGAATTTAGGATTATTTGAGGGGTAGGTGGGGAATTTGGAGGAATTTTCATAAGGGAAAAAATGGGATGAAAATAGAGGATTAATAGGGATAAAAATAAAGAAAATGGAGGCCTTTTTTGGGATTCTTCTTCACAAATGCAGAGGCTTTATAATGGAAACAATAGTGAGGATTTATCAAAGGAAAAAGGCACAAGGAGGCTTCAAGGAAGATGTGTTTTTAGAGGAAATGCATTCCTTGAAGGCTCAAAAAACATTTTAGCCCCGTGTTTGCTTGTCAAAAAATTCATAGGGGGATAACAGTGGCTCCACATGGGGATGGCTTCTTCTTGAAGGAGTCAAGAATTCAGAAAATAAACCTTTGGAGTAGGCCAGATGCCTGATCCTTGAACCATATTTCCTCTTGGATTAGCTTCCACAAATCATGAAGACATTATATCAGCAACAAAAATTACTCAAACAACTACCTACCCAGACTAAAGTCCTAATACTTTTTCTTCTGGTTGCATTTAGACTTGCAGACCCTTTACATCATCAATTTTTTCAAACAGAAAATAAACCTATTCTATTTCTACCTTTATTACTCCATGAGACCAGATTAAACTGTTGGCCTCATATTTTCCCTACCTAGACTAATGTCTGCTAGGATTAAACTGTCTAGTAGACTTCTTCTCTACATTCTAAGAGAGAAATTGAAAACCAGTCAAGCTAGGGTTAGACTGTCTGGCTTGCTGTGGGCCATGGCATAAAGACAAAACTGCCCATGGACTGACACTATGAAGAAATTCAAAACTACTGACTGAATGCCGACAGACTGAGCTTTATTGAGCTTTTCCTACCTACCCTACTCTAACTGGAATATTTACAATTCTAGCTTACAAACATTCTCTTCCAATACAACCAGTCCCTCAAGTGATCCCATGACTGGTATTTCTTGCTCAACTCCTTGAGCATGCTGGATAGGCAGCGCTGCTCCCACTCTTTTTGTTCCACAAAAACAGCTTCAAAAAAATTTCTTACTATCTGCAACATGCTGCTCAAAAAGACCTTTGATCCTTCTTCAAATCTTTGCAGGAAATGAACATAAGGATCATGAAATGATACGTGGTTATGAATATTCGGCAACCAGGCTTCAACCAAGATTTCTCTTTCTACCACTAGATTAAGAACAAGAATCTTTTGAGATAGAGTGTCTCCTTCATCATCTTCATTTTCTAAACTGGAGGACTCATCGTATATTGCAGCTGAGTCCTCTTGGAGCTCTAATGTATTTTGCTCTGATGGGCTGAGCTCCGTGAAAAGATCTTGTTAGCCACCTATAAAATTTGTTATACCAAAAGGTGGATAAATAATTTTTGGGAGCCTTCAAGGAACAAATTTTATTGCAAAAAAGTGTTATCTCTTGAAGACTCTTGAAGGCCTCATGCCTCTGTCCAAAATCTTCACTGCTGTGCCCATTTTACACTCTGGAATTCTGCTGATTTCATGAGAAAAAACTACTGCAAAATCCCTTTTTCCCCTCCTCCATTAAAAACTAACCTCCATTTTTGCTCCTCTTTTCCTCCATAAAACTCCTCTATTTTCATGATTCCCCTTCTTCCACACCATTGGTTGATGCCATCCAATGGCCACGCTCCTCCCCACACCCTCTGAAGCAGTAAAACCAAATAACGTAGGATTTTTTAATGTAGTTTTGTATTGTGCAGGTGTTTGAATGAGATTCCATTTTATGATTTAGATTTTGTACTTCATGATCGGCTATCTATCACTGGAAGGATCGATAGCACTCCAGTATGGTACTACAATGTTGTTGCCCGTGGGAGCTGTGAACCTTGTCCAAAAGAAGAGACCCGCTTATGGAAGAAATAAATCGGGAATGAGTTAATGGAGCCACAGTTCCAAGGTTTGAACCTGGAGTTTAATGGACCGAAGTGAATAGGAAGCAGAGTGTTAACCTCGGTTTAAACTACGGTCACTTACTGATCAAAAGCTGGAAGCAGTTTTGATCACACCGCTTTTGGTACAGAAAGGAAACCACTCAATGGAAAGCGATCCTGTAAAAGGTCACCACGTCAACGAGACAATACCACCTCATCGCTCCCTCCCCACACGTTAAATGTCAAATGTGGGCTCAGCGTGATATTAAAGTATGCCGTATGATCTGAGACTAGCTCATCGAATGGTGATGATGCTCAAAGGAGCTCAGGGATAAACTAAGCTATAGCGGGACTGATGGCCCACAATAAATCACCCGGGTGGTCCCCACAACCACGACAGCAGTCAGCAGTCCCACAGAACCAGTGGTCCCCAATGCCTAGTCAGCACCCATGCAGAAGAAATTTATTGGAGAGGGTCTTTTTTACTTGCTCGCATGGTCATGAAATCTAGACCCGATACGCTTTATAGGATGGATTTCATAAAAATTTCAAGTCACAAACACCCTGACGTCAGCAGGCCCCAAATGGACCCGGGGAGCTTTATAAGACGGATTTGATATAAATTTTGGGTCACATTTGGGCTGATGTCAGCAGGCCCCAAATGGACCTGGGGAGCTTTATAAGGCGGAATTGATAAAACTTTTGGGTCACAAACACCCTAACGTCAGCAGGCTCCTTTTGTGACCCAAAATGACTTATACAGCTTGGTTTTATCGGGAGTTTTGAAGTTCGGGGTATATTTTTTGATAAAATGTGATTAAGTGGTTTTTTCATTATATTAAAGAAAAATTCGAAGGTCGGGAATGAAAATTATCATGCCTTTGATTCATTAAAAGGAAGCCATTCATAGGTTAAATTTCCATGCCTCGTCAATGCTTCAAAGGCATTGATGCCTCATGAGCCCTGTGCAGCACTGCACACCAACAAGACACAGAAAATAAATTACAAGCAAAGAATATCAATGTTGAAGATAGAACACACCAGAATGGAAGATTGAAGACAGATTTATGAGGATTACAGCCAAGATTGATTATCAAAAGCCTAATCTTCGAAATTAAAACACAGTTTAAAGAAAATCCTAAATGTTATTAGATAGAAGGACTCCACCGCCACATCTGAGGAAAATTGATTCCTCCCAGCTACCACAGTGCCACCTGTGCTTCAAGGCATTCAAACACAGGCTGAAGTTATTGATCAAAAGAAACATTTTCCTCAAAGCTGCCAGAGAAGTTAATTCTGCAAATAAACTTAATGAAAAAATATCAGCAGAGTTACTTTAACATAACGTAGAGCCTCAAAAGTCAATAAGAGCTCCCACTGAGCTTAATCTTAAATGAAAAAAATTAATATAGATAGAACCCCTGTAAAATTCTTCATCGAGCCCCCCAAAGGCCAAGAATCCATTAAGACTGTATTAATTATCTTTGGATATCTTTTATCAGATCTCACCTCCTCTTTTTTCTATAAATTCTACTGGAGAAGATGAGAAAAGGGTTGGTTGTAGAACTTTGAAATATACTTGAGCTTGAGACTTCTACTTGTAAATAGTGTTCAATGGCTCTTGGAGCTCTGCTTGTGATAGATAATTTTGTCTGGGAAGTGTAGATGATTGCTAAACTAAAGCATTAGACTTAAAGCTGTAACTGGTTTAAAGCATCAATACAAGCCGATTTATGGGATCCTGTTCTATGTCGACGGTGATGTTATTTCTTATTGTAAATTGTTATTTTATTTCTATTTTCACTGTGTTCATCTTCTCTTATAAAGAAAAACATGCATAGAGCTAGGACCTACTGTATATCGATATCCTTCTCTGACTGAAAATCTTTATCTACATGTTTTATTCCAATTTGTGTTATTTTGGGAATGATTTAATTTAGTTCAAGCAGTAGGAATGACGGCGTTCCCTTGTCCTCTTGTTTAGCTAATTGTTATTCTTAAATGTTATTTTCAGTTCATGTTAAGTAGAGATGAACTAAGGAATATATGGTATGCCCTGGTCCTAGTTTTATCCCCAAAGACTGTCTGAATTTTTCCCTTGGAATGTGTTGAAAGCTGGCTAGTTTGAAAGTACTTACCAGATCTTAGACCCTTCTTTGTTATCTTGTGCTTGTCTTGAAATTTACCAAGTACTGCAGAGCTAGGAGAGGATTTGTGGTGAGCCCGGCCCACTAGTTTCTACTCTAACAGTTTCCTTCAAGTTTCCCTTTGTTTTGAAATGTTTTTCTATTAAAAGTGCATCAAAAGCAGGCTAGTTTAGAAGTACTTACATGATCCTAGATTACTTTTATGTATTTCTTAAGCATATGTCAAAAGCAGACCAGTTTAGAAGTACTTACCTGATCTCAGGTCATGTCAGAGGACGAATTTATTAGGGCCGTCCGATCTTAGGAGGAGATCAACGACTACGATGATTCGATACAATGTTGAGGTCGCGCGATGAAAAACAATGACTGAAGTGCGAGATGCAAGGAGGGTCATTGATCAAATTAGATCAACGGTCAATATCTGAAGATGGGACTTTGGACGATAAAGTGGGGAAGTGGTTTTGGAATAAAAAATCACTAGTTTTGCGTGGCTAAAGGGCTGGAAGGATGTTTTCACTTTTGAACGTGATATGGGTCTCCAGCTGACACGTGGCTCTGGAAAACTGCCCATATCGCGTAAATTTGAACTGTTAAAGCTCAGAGCTAAAAAAAACACGAAATTACTATGGGGTGTTGAATTTGGGCCCATGAGATCCGACGGTGGTGGAGGAGCACGATCTGAGGAGATTCATGGTCGGTTAAAGTGGGGTTAAGCGAACAACGGTTTCATTGTGGGTCGTCCAATCTTATGCGACGAACGATCGAGATCTGGAGAGAGAGAGCACAGGTGGAGGATTGGTTAGTGGGTGGGAGTAATATGAGCTTTCAGATTAGACCAGATGGACGGTCAGGATCTAATCAGAAGCAGAGGAGGTAGGAGGCCAAATATATGATGGGAAACTAAGCGATTGGCTCTGGACCGTCGAATCAGCTTCAGATCGACGGCGGAGATTGGATCGGAGGGTGAACAATAGGGAAAGTGGGGCAGAGTAGGAAGAAATCTGGGCAGTAGGATCATATCGGGTGGACGGCTCAGATTCAATCGGGGATCGACCAATCGGGGGATCGGGAGGGTGGCATAATGGAAAGCTCCGATTGGCGATGAAGGCGGTGTTGCGATGGCCATTGGATTAAAAGGTGAATCGATGGTGGGAATGATCATTGGAGGTTTTCCAAAGAAATGTGATGCAGCATGATAAGACCTGCGTAGGCTGTCAGATCCTTTCAGATCAACGGTCGGGATCGCTTCCGAGACCAACAACATATATCTTCCTCGCATCAGAAGATTTCTCCACATCAAAGAAAACGTGCTCCCGATAGCTTCCGATTCCAATTAGCGCTCTTTGAATTAGCGATTGGTTTTAGTGCTAGGCTTCATGGAGGGAATTGGTTAAGGGGGCTGGCTGAAAAGGAGCTAAGCCTATGTATGTAAAAAATTGGTTTTTTAGCCAAAACAGAGGGTTTTTTAGGCTAAAAGAGGGATTCGGTAGAGGGAAAAAGGGACTATTAAACCAAACAAAGGATATTTGAAGGCTTAAAAGGGAGTTTAGGATGATTTGAAGGGTAGTTGGGGAATTTGGAGGACTTTTCATAAGGGAAAAAATGGGATGAAAACAGAGGATTAATAGGGATAAAAATAAAGAAAATGGAGGCCTTTTTTGGCATTCTTCTTCACAAATACAGAGGCTTTATAATGGAAACAGTAGTGAGGATTTATCAAAGGAAAAAGGCACAAGGAAGCTTCAAGGACGATGTGTTTTTAGAGGAAATGCATTCCATGAAGGCTCAAAAAACATTTTAGCCCCGTGTTTGCTTGTCAAAAAATTCATAGGGGGCTAACAGTGTCTCCACATGGGGATGGCTTCTTCTTGAAGGAGTCAAGAATTCAAAAAATAAACCTTTGGAGTAGGCCAGATGCCTGATCCTTGAACCATATTTCTACTTGGATTAGCTTCCAAAAATCATGAAGACATTATATCAGCAGCAAAAATTACTCAAACAACTACCTACCCAGACTAAATTCCTAACACTTTTTCTTTTGGTTGCATTTAGACTTGCAGACCCTTTACATCATCAATTTTTTCAAACCGAAAATAAACCTATTCTATTTCTACCTTTATTACTCCATGAGAACAGATTAAACTGTTGGCCTCATATTTTCCCTACCTAAACTAATGTCTGCTAGGATTAAACTGTCTAGTAGACTTCTTCTCTACATTCTAAGAGAGAAATTGAAAACCAGTCAAGCTAGGGTTAGACTATCTGGCTTGCTGTGGGCCATGGCATAAAGACAAAACTGCCCATGTACTGACACTATGCATAAATTCAAAACTACTGACTGAATGCTGACAGACTGAGCTTTATTGAGCTTTTCCTACCTACCCTACTCTAACTGGAATATTTACAAGTCTAGCTTACAAACATTCTCTTCCAATACAACCAGTCCCTCAAGTGATCCCATGACTGGTCTTTCTTGCTCAACTCCTTGAGCATGATGGATAGGCAGCGCTGCTCCCACTCTTTTTGTTCCACAATAGCAGCTTCAAAAAATTTTCTTACTGCCCGCAACATGCTGCTCAAAAAGACCTTTGATCCTTCTTCAAATGTTTGCAGGAAATGAACATAAGGATCATGAAATGATACCTGGTTATGAATATTTGGCAAGCAGGATTCAACCAGGATTTCTCTTTCTACCACTGGATTAAGAACAAGACTCTTTTGAGATAGAGTGTCTCCTTCATCATCTTCATTTTCTGAACTGGAGGACTCATTGTATATTGCAGCTGAGTCCTCTTAGAGCTCTGATGTATTTTTCTCTGATGGGCTGAGCTCCATGAAAAGATCTTGTTAGCCACCTATAAATTTTGTTATACCAAAAGGTGGATAAATCATTTTTTGGAGCCTTCAAGGAACAAATTTTATTGCAAAAAAGTGTTATCTCTTGAAGACTCTTGAAGGCCTCATGCCTCTGTCCAAAATCTTCACTGCTGTGCCCATTTTACACTCTGGAATTCTGCTGATTTCATGAGAAAAAAATGCTGCAAAATCCCTTTTTCCCTTCCTCCATTAAAAACTAACCTCCATTTTTTCTCCCCTTTTCCTCCATAAAAATCCTCTATTTTCATGATTCCCCTTCTTCCACACCGTTGGTTGATGCCATCCAATGGCCACGCTCCTCCCCACACCCTCTGAAGCAGTAAAACCAAATAACACAGGATTTTGTAATGTATTTTTGTATTGTGCAGGTGTTTGAATGAGATTCCATTTTATGAGTTAGATTCTGTACTTCATGATCGACTATCGATCACTGGAAGGATCGATAGCACTCCAGTATGGTACTGCAATGTTGTTGCCCGTGGGAGCTGTGAACCTTGTCCAAAAGAAGAGACCTGCTTATGGAAGAAATAAATCGGGAATGAGTTAATGGAGCCACAGTTCCAAGGTTTGAACCTGGAATTTAATGGATCGAAGTGAATAGGAAGCAGAGTGTTAACCTCTGTTTAAACTACGGTCACTTACTGATCAAAATCTGGAAGCAGTTTTGATCACACCGCTTTTGGTACAGAAAGGAAACCAATCAATGGAAAGTGATCCTGTAAAAAGATGCCACGTCAATGAGACAATACCGCCTCATCGCTCCCTCCCCACACGTTAAATGTCAACTGTGGGATCAACGTGATATTAAATTACGTCGTCCGATCTGAAACTAGCTCATTGAATGCTGATTGCGCTCAAAGGAGCTCAGGGATAAACTAAGGTATGGTGGGATTGATGGCCCACAATAAATCACCCAGGTGGTCCCCACAGCCACGACAGCAGTCAGCAGTCCCACAGAACCAGTGGTCCCCAATGCCTAGTCAGCACCCATGTAGAAGCAATTGATTGGAGAGGGTATTTTTTACTTGCTCGCATGGTCATGAAATCTGGACCCGATACGCTTTATAGGATGGATTTCATAAAAATTTTGGGTCACAAACACCCTGACGTCGGCAGGCCCCAAATGGACCCGGGGAGCTTTATAAGACGAATTTGATATAAATTTCGAGTCACATTTGGGCTGATGTCAGCAAGCCCCAAATGGACCTGGGGAGCTTTATAAGGCGGAATTGATAAAAATTTTGGGTCACAAACACCCTAACGTCAGCGGGCTCCTTTTGTGACCCAAAATGGTTTATATAGCTTGGTTTTATCGGGAGTTTTGAAGTTCGGGGTATATTTTTTGATAAAAGGTGATTAGGTGGTTTTTTCATTATATTAAAGAAAAATTTGAAGGCCGGGAATGACAATTCTCATGCCTTTGATTCATTAAAAGGAAGCCATTCATAGGTTAAATTTCCATGCCTCGTCAATGCTTCAAAGGCATTGATGCCTCATGAGCCCTGCACAACACTGCACACCAACAAGACACAGTAAATAAATTACAAACAAAGAGTATCAGTGTTGAAGACAGAACACACCAGAATGAAAGATTGAAGACAAATTTATGAGGATTACAACCAAGATTGATTATCAAAGCCTAATCCTCGAAATTAAAACACAGTTTAAAGAAAATCCTAAATGTTATTAGACAGAAGGACTCCACCGCCACTTCTGAGGCAAATTGATTCCTCCCAGCTACCACAGTGCCACCTGTGCTTCAAGGCATTCAAACACAGGCTGAAGTTAATGATCAAAAGAAACATTTGCCTCAAAGCTGCCAGAGAAGTTAATTCTGCAAATAAACTTAATGACAAAATATCAACAGAGTTACTTTAACATAACGTAGAGCCTCAAAAGTCAATAAGAGCTCCCACTGAGCTTAATCTTAAATGAAAAAAATTAATATAGATAGAACCCCTGTAAAATTCTTCATCGAGCCCCCCAAAGGCCGAGAATCCATTAAGACTGTATTAATTATCTTTGGAGATCTTTTATCAAATCTCACCTCCTCTTTTTTCTATAAATGCTACTGGAGAAGATGAGAAAAGGGTTGGTTGTAGAACTTTGAAATATACTTGAGCTTGAGACTTCTACTTGTAAATAGTGTTCAATGGCTCTTGGAGCTCTGCTTGTGATAGATAAGTTAGTCTGGGAAGTGTAGATGATTGCTAAACTAAAGAATTGGACTTAAAGTTGTAACTGGTTTGAAGCATCAATACAAGCTGATTTATGGGATCCTGTTCTATGTCAACGGTGATGTTATTTCTTATTGTAAATTGTTATTTTATTTATGTTTTCACTGTGTTCATCTTGTCTTATAAAGAACAACATGCATAGAGTTAGGACCTACTGTATATCAGTATCCTTCTCTGACTGAAAATCTTTATCTACATGTTTTATTCCAATTTGTGTTATTTTGGGAATGATTTAATTTAGTTCAAGTAGTAGGAATGATGGTGTTCCCTCGTCCTCCTGTTTAGCTAATTGTTATTCTTAAATGTTATTTTCAGTTCATGTTAAGTAGAGATGAACTAAGGAAGATATGGTATGCCCTGGTCCTAGTTTTATCCCCAAAGACTGTTTGAATGTTTCCCTGGGAATGTGTTGAAAGCTGGCTAGTTTGAAAGTACTTACCAGATCTTAGAACCTTCTTTTTTATCTTGTGCTTGTCTTGAAAGTGACCAAGTAAAGCAGAGCTAGGAGAGGATTTGTGGTGAGCCCGGCCCGATAGTTTCTACTCTAACAGTTGCCTTCAAGTTTCCCTTTGTTTTGAAATGTTTTTCTATTAAAAGTGCATCAAAAGCAGGCTAGTTTAGAAGTACTTACATGATCCTAGATTACTTTTATGTATTTCTTAAGAATATGTCAAAAGTAGGCCAGTTTAGAAGTACTTACCTGATCTCAGGTTGCTCTTTGTTCTTCATTTGTATAATTCCCCTTCTTTTTGTCTCATTTCATTCCATAAATCAAACTTTAAATAGATCCTTAGACATAGATGACTTGTCCCATGGACCACTCTTGCCCCTTGTTGTTTCAATTAAACCCTATTATGACTCCATATCCCAATGGACTAAAACCTACAATTATCTATCTTTTTGGCCAAAGCTTGTTCTGATTGCTTGCAACTTCACACCTTTGAAAATCTTTGCATTTAGAACTTTCCACTCAAGGCATTTTCATGCTCAACCATCCAAAACAAAACAAAACCCTCAGCCTTCATAACTAGCCTAATATCATTACCCAAACTTCAAAGACAAATCCATCTTTTCACTTATTGGAGAGATCTCTCTCTGGATTCAGAAGGGCTAGATCCTAGAATCCCAAAGTGGTTGAAATAATGTTCTCCCTGCAGTTGGAATTTTTCCAATCTTGCTAATTACAGGGCCCCAAAATTTTTGGCGACTCCATTGGGGAGTTTTTTCTGCGTTAATAAAAGTTCAAATACACCTTAAAACTCTAGGTAGCCCCTGATTTAATGACAATTGTTCTATTTGATAGTTGAGCCACCAGAGCCTAACATTTATGGTGACTCCGCTGGGGATCGAACCTAGAATCTCTGGTTCCCCTTAAAATTTCACACAAAAATTGTTTAGTGAGTAAGAAGCAGCCTTTTCAAGCACTACCAAGAAATGGTAATCATGATGAAACTTGTTTGAATCAGTGACAAACTAGGTCAAACCTAGGATTCTCATAAGATTTTATCAAACCTTGAAAGATCAGCTGGCTTAGCCATAAGAGGTAGACTATGTTTGTCTCATAATTGTAGCTAAGTTTTGAAACAGATTTAATACATTCTTAGAAACCACAAAACTAAAAAATAACTCAGAAAACCGAAAAATATTTCACATTGGTATCCAATAAACATGGTAGTGGACCATAAAACCTTTTACCTCTGAAAAAGAGCTAAAAAAATTTTATTGGCGACTCCACAATCTTAAACAGACCTTAAGACTCCACTGGGAAGGACCCTTATCATTGTAATATCATTACCCAAACTTCAAAGTCAAATTCATCTTTGCACTTATTGGAGAGATCCCTCTCCAGATTCAAGAGGGCTAGATCCTAGAATCCCAAAGTGCTTGAAATAATGTTCTCCCTGCAGTTGGAATTTTTCCAATCTTGCTAATTATAGGGCCCTAA
The DNA here is from genome assembly GCA_034641835.2 of Pinus albicaulis. Lineage (NCBI taxonomy): Eukaryota > Viridiplantae > Streptophyta > Pinopsida > Pinales > Pinaceae > Pinus > Pinus albicaulis. The sequence continues at coordinate 2,045,840,537 of CM076575.1, forward strand.
CAGATCTATGTATTCTTGAGCAGGGGTATGATCCATAGCTTTCTCCTTTCCAAGAGAAGGCTCCTTTATTTCATCCTACTCAAGAATCTCTTCTTTTATTTCCTCCTCATCTCTTAAGATGAAAGGCTGATGGTCTCCCTCTCATTGGCTACTAATGGTTTGAGGTGTAACAGAGTGAAAACTTAGTGAATTTTCATCTATTACGATGCTTTCATAACTTTCCCCATCAGTGTCATAGATAGGCTGACTTGGTTCATTGCTTCTCTTTAGTTGCTGGCCTTGGCTTTCCACCCATGAATCTACTAATGATGGTCCTACAAGCCCAGCTTCCCTCTGTAAAAAATCATCATCAAACAGATCATAACTAGGAAAATCATAATCGTAAGAAATGTCAGCAATCAAACCTGTCGGATTCTCAGCAGGTATTTCTTCATTTTGATCCACAGAGGGATCTTCTAGATCTGCATCAGTTCTATAGAAGATTTCATAGGTGGATTGCTTGTTTAACATTCGGTCCATCTCTTCTTCTGTCAAAGGAGGAATTTCTTTTTTATCACAAACAAAAGGACAGTAGTCCTCTGGTTCTTGTACAAACTGATCTGGAGGCTGGATATTTTCTTGAGAATTTTCCAGAGCAAGAGAAAACTCTAGACCAAGATCATCATACATGTCTTGCTCATTTTCTAGGTCTAGAGTTGGCCCTTGCTCTGGAAAATTCATGGACTGTTCTAAATAATCATCATTTGCATTTAGATTAGCCATATACATTTCCAGCACTTCACCAAACATGTTTGCTATTCCATTTAATTGGTCTGCCAAAGCATCTAGATTTTCATCTCTGTCCATGTTTGGATCCATGTTTCTGCAAAGAAGGTCACTGCATCTTCTCAACCAGTTCAGAGTATTCTACCAGTGGATTCATTTGGTCTTTTAGGGATTGTAGGGTGTGGAGTCACCAGGTGGATGATTTCGGATGTTTGAAATAGACTGCTATCCACCATCAGCAATGAAATGCCAATCTAAAGGCATTGGTCTGAGTTGTTCCTTAGTGGAGTTGCCATTATGTTGGGGTTCCAGTGTTTTGGCCAGATTGGCAAGACCAAAAGATCGGACAATATCACAACCACTTTGGGGCCCTAGGATCTAGCCCTCCTGGACCCGGAGATGGATCTCTCCAATAAAGCAAGGAATTATATATCTTTGAAGTTCAAAATGAGGTATTAGGCTAGGTATGGAGCACAAAGGGGTGTTTAAAATGATTTGGTTGGTTGTTGGGTTGGTCATGAGATCATAGACTGAGAAGGTAATGGAAGGAAAAGAGCAGAGAAATAGGATGTTTCGGTAAAAGAGGATAGGTTAGGAATGTGCCATCCATTGGGCTATGGAGTCATGAAAGGAGATTAATTGCAAGCAACTAGCCAAGGATTTCATAGGGCAAGTCATCTATACCAAAGGATCTTTAAGATGAAAGGTGGAATGGAAACATTAAGGAGAAGAAAAGGTGAGACACGAAGGGCAGCTTGAGATCGTACCAGAGGTTATCTAACTCCAAATATTCTTCAGCATACTCTCAAAGGGAAACACACTTAATATTTAAACACAGAACTAGGCCTAAGGTCAGAGAAGGAATTTTAACCTTCAATGCTTTGACACCAGCTCAAGAGATCTTTGAAACGCCAATCTGTTTGAAAAGGACCCCAGTGGACAGGGCTTACACTAAATCCCCAGTATCTCAATTCTTCCATCTCAATCCCAACAAGAACAAATAAGCAGCAAACACCGAATTCACACATCAGCTAGCAGTGAAAAACAACTACTACACTGGTTAAATTACATGAATTTGCCCTTAGATTCACTATCAGCAGAAAACATCAAAGGTAGGGAGAGCAGAAACATAGGGTACCATGCAAGGGTATATCCTATGCCAAATTTCTGATGCGTACTAGAAGACCAATGAACAACATGAAAAATGTAAATAAACAATGTAATAAGAGAAAACATCACCCGTAATAATAGACTAGGATCCTGTGAAATTTGCTTGATTAATTGATGCAAAACTAGTCACATACACTGAGCTCAATGGTTGATTACAGTCCAATTTTCTCCTCCCAGCCTACTACATTACAAACTACTCTGCTACTCTCTCCCAAAACTATTCTACCAGTAAAAAATGAATCCCTACAACTACAACTATAGCAACAACAACCCTTTACAATATGTTCTCAGGAATTCTTATAGGAGATTGAATAACAGTGGAAGTAGATACGAATTAAATGGATCCATTAAGACAGAGTGGAGGAAGTTTCCATGCCCACTCTGCTTAATAGCTCTGCAATGTACTCTATAGTCTGCTTCTTGGTCAAGTCGATATTGACCATCGGATGTGTTCTTTAATGTCCTTCATGGCTGTAAGGAAATCTGTTCTGTCTTCTGAAGCAAGTAAGTTGATTGAAGGTCTTCTGGGCTTCCATACCTCCATTATTGTTGTCCAAATAGTATTTGGAAGCTTTCTGTCAGTGAAATGGCCTTTGGGAGCTCGGGGAGGCATGGAGACTTCTATCAAGGGTGTATTGTTTGAGAGAATGTACTGTTGACATGAAAAGTAGATATGGCTTGTTTCATGTGCATCTTAATCTTCAAACTGCACCTTAATTCTTTGATCACGAGATTAGGTGCTAAATATGAAATTAATAGGCTCGAATCCCTCTAATCTATCTCTACTGATACACTGACAGTTGCTGTAACGACCTCTCTGTGTTTCTGAATCACAGTGGCTGTGATTATGGAAATCGGAGTGAATTTATCACTCTGTAACAACCTTGCACAATAGAATAAATCAATTAAAAAATCCAGGGGGTGGCAGAAGTAATGCTGTGGAGGCTTGGAGGAATAGTGGTGCAACTGTGGAAACAGTTTCTCTAGGGAAAACGGGTGAAAAATTCATTGAAATGGAGGTTTGGTGGAGGAATGAAATAAAATTTAATATAAAACATTAAAGTTCTAATGTTAGGCGGAATGGAATGATCTTTTAATGTAAATCACGAAAGTTTGGATTATGGCGAAATACAAAGAAATGAATGGAAATGCAATAAAATGTATGAAATGGACCTTATGTGGTGGGACCTGGTCATGGTGGATGGCGATTTGATTAGGGCCATCTGATCTTAGGATGAGATCGATGACTGCAATGATTCGATACAATGCTGAGGTCGCGCGATGAAAAACAATGACTGGAGCGCAAGATACAAGGAGGGCCATTGATCAAATCAGATCAACGGTCAGGATCTGAAGATGAGGCTTCGAGCGATAAAGTGGGAAGTGGTTTTGGAATAAAAAAGTGTTGGTTTCACGCAGCTAAAGGGCTAGGAGGATGTTTTCACTTTTTCAACACGATATGGGTCTCCAGCTGACACGTGGCTCTAGAAAATCGCCCATATCACGTAAATTTGAACTGTTAAAGCTCAGAGCTAAAAAAAACGTGATATTACTATGGGCCATTGGATCTAGGCCCATGAGATCTGACGGTAGTGGAGGAGCACGATCTGAGGAGATGCACGGTCAGTTAAAGTGGGGTTAAGCGGATGGTGCTTTCATTGTGTGCCATCTGATCTTATGCGATGAATGGTTGACATCTGGAGAGAGAGAGAGCACAGGTGGAGGATTGGTTAGTGGGTAGGAGTAATATGAGCCATCAAATCAAAATAGATGGACAGTCAAGATCTAATCGAAAGTGGAGGAGGCAGGAGTCCAAATCTTCGATGGGTGACGAAGCAATTCACTCTGGACCGTCAGATCGGCTTCAGATCGACGACGACAATTGGATCAGAGGGTGACCAATTGGGAAAGTGGGGTAGAGCAGGAAGAAATCTGGGCCGTAGGATCAAATCGGGCAGATGGCTCAGATTCAATCGGGGATTGGCCAATCAGGGGATCGGGAAGGTGGCATAATGGAAAGCTCCGATTGGCGATGAAGGCGGTGTTGCGATGGTCGTTGGATTAAAAGGTGAATTGATGGTGGGAGTGATCATCGGAGGTTTTCCAAAGAATTGTGATGGGGCACGATAAGACCTGCGCGGGCCATTATATCTTTTCAGATCAACGGTCGGGATCGCTTCTGAGACCAACAACATATCTCTTCCTCGCATCGGAAGATTTCTCCACATCAAAGAAAATGTGCTCCTAATAGCGTCCGATTCTTATTAGCACTCTTTGACTTAGTGCTTGGTTTTATCACTAGGCTACATGGAGGGAAGTGGTTAAGGGGGCTGGCTGAAAAGGGGCTAAGCTTGTGTATGTAAAAAATGGGTTTTTTAGCCAAAACAGAGGGTTTTTGAGGCTGAAAGAGGGATTCGATAGAGGGGAAAAGGGACTATTAAACCAAAAAAAGAATATTCGAAGGCTTAAAAGGGAATTTAGGATGATTTGAAGGGTTTGTGGGGAATTTGGAGGACTTTTCAGAAGGGAAAAAATGGGATGAAAACAGAAGATTAATAGGGATAAAAATAAAGAAAATGGAGGCCTTTTTGGGCATTCTTCTTCACAAACAGAGAGGCTTTATAATGGAAACAATAGTGAGGATTTATCAAAGGAAAAAGGCACAAGGAGGCTTCAAGGATGATGTTTTTTCAAAGGAAATGCATTCCTTGAAGGCTCAAAAAACATTTTAGCCCCCTGTTTGCTTGTCAAAAAATTCATAGGGGGCTAACACTTAGATCAACCCTCCCTAAAGAACAAATACCTTTTTCCCAAGATAGATCATATTTTACAAAGGGTAGGGGTTTCTAGCCGGATGTCATTGCATGATAGTTTTTTAGGTTACCATTAGATGATACCACTTCAGATCAATCAACTTAAATACTTTTTCAAGTTTCCTTGGAGCAACAACATGTTTAACTAAAAGTGTCCTAGGCTAAAGAGTGCTAGAGACACCTTCCGAAGAACTGTGGCTCCTATTTTCATTTTGTTGACTATGGTATACATTGATGACATCATCATTTGTTTTAAAGATAATAAAGAATACCTTTTCTACCTAAGGAAGATCTTTGACAAAAAAATTTTTTGGGAAGTAAGAGTCAAAGAAAAAACACCAAGGAGAACATGGATTGTTTGAAAATCCTTGGAAAAATATTTATACCATGTTTTCAAATGAAGGTAGCTATGATTTTCGTTTACAAGAGCTGAATGGACAAAGAATGTTAGGAGATCCTTTTTTATACGGGATTCTCAAGTACCACTGCTATAAAAATCCTTAGCTTTATGCCTTCACTCATTGTACATACCATTGTTTTATAAAATACGATAAAGAGAAAAACAAAAAAACATAGAAAAAATAGAAAAAGAGGGCAGATTCAAAGAGAAGGTATAGCCCCATACCCAAAAAATAGTAGTACTAAAAGTGTGCAAGCATAAATTCCACTACTGGTTCAAAAAGAATGTTTTATTTAGTCATCTAGCCTAGTCATGGCTGAACATGTTTTAAATTTATTGTTACTAAGTTAGTGAAAGAATGCTGGTCAAATAATTTAAGCTTGACTTGTCGTAAGAAAATAAATTAGGAATGAAATATACTGGTTCCACATGCTTAAATTTGAACCAATAAGAAGCGTAGGGATGAATAGCAAATGATGAAATATAACCCTCACACCTTCTAGTTTTTTTTGCTTATGAAAATAAAGTTTGTGTGCAGTTTGTCTTGATGCCACAACTCAAGATGAATCAGATTGTCTAATTCTGGTTCAAATCATGTTTTAAATTTCTTTTCAACAGATTAGAGAATGAATTCTGTCATATTGTTTAATCTTAACAGTCAAATAGTCTAGGTAGAGAATAAGAAGAATTCACTAGCATAATCTGAATTCTCGGAAGAAATAAGTGTAGAAGTAGATAGTTTGTTTTTGCTTTCAAATGAAAATATGTCAATGGGTTTGCTAGTTCAAGTGCACCCAAGGAAGAGAAAATGTTAGGAAAGTAGGCTAGGTAGGTAGAGATGAAGTTGAGCTAATGATTCTTTCATATTATCAAAATCACTAACTCAGGGAAGTAGTAACAAAAGAAAAGAAGAAAATTTGCCCAATGGATGATGCACTAGTCTTCATAAACCAAGAGATCTAAAGTTTTGGACACCTCCCAAGAGGAGCTGTCATCCCCAAGTGGAGCCACTGTTAGTCATCAGTAATTTTTACCTGTTTAGATGACTAAATTCTTGTCCTAGATCTCTAGAAACAAATTTCATGAACCTTGTGAGTTCTAGAAATCTCACTTTCTTCATTACCCTTAGGATAATTTTTTCACTGTTCTACTACTCTATCAAAGCATGGACATTCTATCACTCCCATAAGACCAAACTATGGACTTATATCCCTCATTCTCACTATTTTGGCCACCTCTAACTTTACCACTCTGTTTTTGATTTCCTAAACCTTCTATTTTTACACCTTGGTTTTCCAAGTAGCCTAAAACGTTTTTCCCCTACTCGCCAAGTGCCTCAAGCAGTGGTGATTTTAAACTTCCTTTCTAGGCTCTTTAGATGAATCAAATATTTCAGTTTCATTAGATGGCAGTGCACAAAGAGTTGTCAAAACCCTATTTTACAACTCCAAACCCTGATTCAAGTTTTTAGTCAAACAATTGGTCCAAAAGATATCCCAATAGGTCATGTAGGGTCTATTAGGTTATGCATTGTTTTGGTTTCCTAATACTCACTATTTTTACATGTGCTCAAAGGTGAAACCAAATGAAAAGAAGGTGAGATCATGAATTTCCAAAGTGTGTCAAAAGGCATTCAAGCAAGGACTTCCTAGATCATAGAATAGAGTCTGTAAAAGGACAATTTTCCTATGTTAAAGCATTTCTATAGGAATTCTTTATAATAGTTATCAGCAGAAGAGAGGAAGGATAAGAAGCTAAAACCCCTCAAGGGCATCCATAGCAGAAGAGAAACAACATGCCTAGTTTCTCAAAAAGGATCATGGTTTCATGAATAATTGGCTATAAGGTGTTGCTCAGCGAAGAGCCCATACAAAGGATCATGAAGATAGAGGTACATAAGTGCAACTATGCATGGATTAAAAATTCATTCAAGCAAGAAATCATAGTGAGAGACCTCCTTGATGACAACAATCAAATATTAAAAAATGATGCCAAGGAACAACTTATAAGTCTTATTTAGGCACACTTTTTCACTACACCAAAAAGATAGATTGAAAAAGTATTAATGTGGAGGAGGAAAAACTGTCATGTACAGTCAATATCCATGAAAAAGGTTAAAATGGATAGAGATGCATCAGCACCACCAAGCATAACGTCAAAGGTTCTACGAATGATAAATAAGAAAAGGAAAAAGGCCCTTAAAATCTAGAAGTCTGGAAAGGTAGGCAAAGGTTACTTAAAGGTCATAAGACACCATTAAAGATCAGAAGGTTTTCAGATGACATTTGAAAGGAGGCCCCCATGGTTGAAATAAGATAGAAGGGGTTTTTATTTTTCACTACAACCAAAGGGATAAATTCTGAAGAGTATTAGTATGAAGGAGCCAAAAAACTATCAAGAATAGTCAATATTCATAAAAATGGTCAAAGAGGGAAAGTAGAAGGTCAAAATGTCCAATAAAACATCAAGAAAATCATAATTTTGTCGATGAAGTGACCTAGGTTGCCAAGATTCCGAAAATGACCAAGAAGCCAAAATACTATGTTGTGACACCTACAACAGAATAGAAGTGGTCAATGAAAAACATGGCAATCATGGTGTATATCCTTTGGCAAAGCATACATATCATTGTAAAAAGCACTGAGAGGGAAAAGGGTTAAGTTCTCAAATAAATTACTAAAGGGCCATTTTTTAGGATTAAAGTCACCTCCTGCACAAGAGAAAAGAAGATATCGGTGGAGGTAAAAGAAAGAAAACCAAAACTAAACCTTAGTCAGAGTGGGTCTTTATTTTAATTCTTCAAGTTATAAAAAGCAACACAAGCTGCACCTCTCAAACACCATTTGGTTATTTGTAAAACGATTTGAGGGTTTTTTTGGGTTTTTAGGGTTTCCAACAGAGTTTTTGGGCAAAAAATTGTTGCGTTGCACTCTTGAGAGGTTGTGTTATGCGCCTGTGTACGTTTCATATTATTTTCTCCAAGGAGCATTATGCACCTGTATAAACAACATCGTGCAGAGGTCACTCGACCCAACTGCCCACCTGATAGCCCGGGTGCTATGCGTTGATCCATTCAAACAACATGCAGAGGCACCTGACACCTGCGTTCAGAGGCACCCAACCATTCACGCCTACCCAACAGCTCCATCCTGCTATGCTCCTGGACATGTAGGACTGCCCAATAGCTCCTGTGCTGCACACCTATCTGTTCAAGCTCGTGCAGAGGCACCCGACCATTCAGTAGCTGCCTGAATCGACCAGGCTATGTGCAATATCTACCGCACTACGCGCCTGACCATTCAAACCTGACCCGCCCGTATTCAAGTTCACCCGCGCTACGTGCTGGGACGTTTAAACATTACCCAGGAGGAACCCAACAGGTCGTGCAGAGGTACCCGCGCTGCGCTCCTATGCATTTAGGGCTACCAAAAGCATGACAACTCGTTTAGAACTCGACCGTTCTGCATGCCTGGGCATGTAGAAGCTACCCAACCTTGCTTGCAGAGGCCACCCGACAGGTCGTGTAGGAGGCACCCGACTGTCCGTTCAAACTTTGCCAGTGCTGCACTCCTACATTTGCTTCAGCTGTGAAGTTTTGAGAGGTATTTATAGTTTTTCCCTACCTTTTCATATTGTCTAAAGGTATAAATATGAAAGATAAACTTAAAGGGAATGTGGAAAAACCTTAAGGAAGGAGGAAAACACCTAATTCCCTGCTAACAACTCCCTTGTTCTAAGGGCACCCATCCATTTACATGCTAAGAGCACACTGAGGCCCAAATTGTTTTCATTCTTTCTTCCTTCCCCTCCATTTGTAGTCACCACCTATCTCATTCTCATCTCACTTGCGCTCTCCATATCATCTCCCAAGAAGATCAGGGTTTGTTTTAAAAAACAAGGGTAAAAGACAAAATGCCTAGACAAGGCAATGTTGACAGTTCCGAGAGAGGCCAAAGGCCTAGAGAACAACAGAGGAAGGGTGGGAAAGAAAATAGGTTTGAACCTATAAACACTAAATAATTGACAACCTCTCCTACTATAGTTTCATATTTCCAAGAGGTAGGATGCTATGAGTTCTGTGAGAAAGTGCAAAGAGTCCAAAGCCACCCTCAGTTGACCAAAATTTTCGTCCTTAACCTCCATGACCACCAAGTACATCTAGCTGGATTGAATTTTGAGCTGACGACAAATGAAATATCTATAGCCACTGGAATACCTTGCATGGGAGAAAAATGGTTCAAACAAGTGTATCTAGACCTAAGCCATTATCAGCCCTTCTTAAAACCAAGTTGGCAAGCTGATTGTAAAACTATTTTCCCCTTTTCTCATCTCTTAGAAAGATATGCCCCTATAATGAAAATAATTATGAAATACTTTACCTATGAGGGTAGGTTTTCTAGGATCTATTCCTACTCATGCATTTTCCCTACTACCTTTCTAAAAGTATTGATAAAATGTCATCCATTGTGAAAAATAGGCCTCCCTCACAACAAATGTCAAGTATTTTTCATCATTCCCTTATCAAGATGATTGTCTTACACCATTTAGAGAAACAAGGCATTCCATGGGAAGTTTTCATCACCCATGATGTTTTCACAACTCTACAGCCTCTCCCTCTTCAAACCTTACCATCATCATCTCATCCACCTTCCTCCGCTCCTCCATCAACCCCCACTGACCATGATTCATCTTCTTCATATGAATATTCCCCCCAAACAAACATCCCTCTTTCACCTTCTCCTAAAAACTTAGAGCATGAAGAAAGCAGTGACAAAGAGGAAGAAAATAGTGACCAAGATGAACATGGTAGTAAATAAGAAAGTGATAACAAAGAAGAAGAAAACAATGAACAAGATGAACATGATAGTCAAAAGGGAGAGAAAAATAATGAGGAAGAGGGAAATGAAAGTGAATAAAGTGATTATGATGAAGAAGAGGCAGATGAAAGCATTGAAGAAGACAAAGAAGACAAAGAAGGCAGTGACAAAGTGTAATATCCCAAAAGGGAGAATGCAGTAATAATTCACACAATATAAGAAGTTATAGCAAGATAAATAATAAATCTAAGTACACATCAGAATATGCAGAAAGAGCTCAGCCATTTTATTATATTGGAGAGATTTAGTTACACAAGTACATAATGTAGGTAGATCTAGCCAAAAAGATGAGCTAGGATCACCCTTGAAAACATGCATACAATAGGTACAACATAACTGTGGAGGCACAAAAGTAAATATTGCACAGTCATTTCAGCTGAACATGAGCATATAGGTGCAGGAAGAAAAGGAGAATGCATATCTACTCATATCTGAAGCTATGATACTACCAAGATTCAAGATCTGGCCAATGTGATGGATTCCCAAGATAACCCAGAAAGGATTTTCCAGATCTGCAAATTTGGAAAATCACCTCCTTAGGATTTGATCCTTGATCTGTTGGGAAATACAGATTTGAAGCTAGAACCAACAAATAGATGGCTGAAATATGATATCATATCAAACCGATTCTTGAAGAGTTGATCCCTTCTTCAGATCTATGAGCCAGAAGCTCTAGATCTAGCTTCTCAATCCTCCAATGATGATTGCAGCTGCTGCAACACAAATGCCTCTAGAAACTGCATTATGATGGAAAGAGAGGCCTTCTACCTACTAAAAAATGCTACAATAAACTCCAGGTTGATGGTAATACTGATGGAAATGTGAGGTAATGATCCATCAGAGGATTTCTAGCTGAAATACTAGCAACTTCATTCCTCCTTCTTGATCTACAATATCGACAACATTATTCCTGAAGGGAATACTATTGCTAGGAGGTCAATAAATTTTGGTCTGATGCCAGATCTGAAATGTGGCTCTGGTAATGCTGATCTATAATCCCAAGTGATGGGAATAATCCCTCACCTTGTTCTCCAGCTGAAGTACTGAAGACAACTTCCACCTTCCAAAATGATCTTCAGAAATCTGCATATTTCTAAATATGAATGTTCTATAGCAATTAGAGAAGAGATGTGGCACCAACGCCTAATGTAGAATGAAGAGAAATACTCTTTCCAGAGATACTCAAGAAAGAGGTGGGATTCCCGCTCGAGAAAACCTTGTACTAAACAATACCTGCAATCTCTGCTAAACAACCCAAGAATGCAGTGAAATGTCACTTGAAAATTCCAGATCTAAAAGATCACACATCAAATAATCCAAGATGCCTTTCAACTTTTCCTTCATCTCCTTTATAATGTTTGAGCCTTCCCAAACCTTGGCCCTAATCTCAACTGCGCAATCACATGTGGACAAGAGCCTCCAAGTGGGACGGCATTGTTTGACCAAATCAACCAACAAGTCTAGGTGCAATGTATATCTTCTCCATCATGTGTGCTTCATTTGCACATGATCTTCCATCACTTGAACATGAATGATCAATGATCCCTTTTTTTGACATCTTCAAGATCTTATTTGACTGAATCAACCCTCCATTATCTTTCTCATTAAATGAGAAATGATCTCCAATCTCATTCACTTTAGTAGTTGTTCAACTACCTCATTTTGTAGATCTAGGCTTAATTAGTGCACATTTATACACACAAAATGGATTTTTTCATATTTGGGGTTTGTGGGTCGCTCCACCCTTTTATTTACTTAATTAATTAAGAAATTCAAAGACTCTAATATTCCAAATATGATGTGAAAATTTGGGAATATTACAGTCCCCCCCCCCCTGGCAAAATGTTGCTTGTCCTCAAGCAAATCCAAAAGTAGATACAAGGCCATATATTCCCCTCCAAATGGAATCCACATAAGGAAGGCTTCCTCCATTTGCTGCAAAGGGTTACGCATGTTTGGTTCCAAATTTGTCTTTTAAAAACATAAGGAATGACTTCTAACTGTATGGTTAGATGTCCTCCTTCAATCATGAAGTACCAAGTGACATCCATATGATTTCCAACATCATCATCAATACATGAGGTGAACAAATAAGGTGGTTCTCTTCACAAAGGAAAAGCTCCATCACACAATACACGTCTCCACCCCATGTTTGATGAATTAGATTGAGCATTGATATGCTCTCATACTTAGCCCTGTTGGCCTTGTTGGATCCAAGCATCATTCCAATGTTATGTAAGAGAAGAAGGGAAGGATCTATATGGGTAGCTAAATATGTCAAACCATATTCTCCTAAGAGTAACCACCGGAGTAAGGCCCTTTGCTGCCATCCTCCATCTCCTCCATGTAATATGGACAAGCCAAACTCCCCCAAAAGCAACCAAAGAAACAAGAGGTCTTGCTGCTTTCTCTCCTCCTCATGTGCATCATGAAGAAAAAGCATACTAATGGACATATGGAATGTCACATCAGCCCAATACAAATAATCATCATCAATGCACATCATGAGATCATTATGCCAAATTTTACACAATACAAAACACATAGACATAGGAGATGTCATGTGGTGGCCAAATTCTCTAAAGTGAAACCAAAATGAACATGCCTTCCTTTGATGCAATTTATCATTGACACACAAGGCATGATTCAGAAAATGATGAGCTATTGGGTGGTATCCATGCTCACCCAAGAGCATCCAACGTAGCCATGCCTCCTTCTTCATCTCATAGGTATTTTTCAAGGCATGGATCAGAAAAACAGGAGCCCCTGGAGAGTGACAGAAATATCCCAATGGAAAACAATGTAACCAATCATTCTGGCCCATACAAATCTGCAAGTGGTTATGCAACCCCTTGCTTATCCTCCTCATCCACTCATCCCCATGTGGGTGATGAATGAGGTACTACATAATCATGGCATCCTCCTTTTGTAGAATACCATCTTCCCCAAACTGTTGAAGAAATTTTCACTTCATGAAATGTTGAAATGCATCTCTAATAAGATCTCTCAATGAGATCCTCTCTCCACCAAAGGCCCTCCAAAACCAATGAAGTTTTGGGTTTGCTGCAAGTATAAGTTTCTCTTTGAGAAGTTAAATTCTCATTGAGAAGGTGTCATCTAGAAAGGAGAAAAAGTTTCTCATCTCAAGATGTCTACCATTTGTCATCTTCATCTCCATTGCTTCATGATTGAAGCTAACTCTAAAATACTCCAAGAATGATGAGGCCTCTCCATCTTCACAACAACTAAGTGACAACATTGTAGATCTGTAGGGTAATACATATGCTGTCTCAAAGTAAGGCACAATACTGATCTCATAATCAGTCACCGTACATAGGATAATGATAATCCCATTTTCTGAGGTTCTACATCTCAACTCAAAGGGCTGAATGTAGCTCAACAATGATGAATAGGGATAGTTTTAAGTCTCCTCCTTGATCATATCAAGGGTCCTCTGCACTGTGATATGTCTCTGCTTCAAATCAACATTTTTTTCTAATCCTTGGTTATGCATTGGTCTTGAAACAATATGTGCTGAAATTTTATTCATACCTTCGATCAACTGATATGTGGGAACCTCTTGAAAGAACACAAGAGTTCCTCCAATCGGGACAATAGTGTCTCCAACTGCTGGTGAGAGTGATGGCCTATTTTCTTCAAGTGTACCAGCACTGGTATCTTCCTCCTCTTCCTCATGCATCTCCTGAATCATGCATGGGACTCTATGTGTCAAAACCTCAAGACCATCTTGCAAGATTGCAATTGTCTCTTCTCCAGGTACAATTACTTCTACAGCAGGTGGTGAAAGTAGTGACCTCTTGTCCAGAGTGACAAGATTGACATTCTCCTTGGTTTCCTTGGGAGATGTCTCTTTGTGGCTCATCTCTTTCTATCTTATTCTCATCAAAATTCTTCCTCAACTTGTGAAAGACATCTGAATACTTGGTCACATTTGCATGCTTTATGTGCCCAAACCACCAATATTCTGCTTCATCCAAGAGAGGAAGTGCTACAATTTGAACAGCCTCTTCTTTAGCCACAAGATGTAGCTTGAAAAATGAATCTAACTCCCTCCTCCAAGCCTTGACATTGCTTGGTGAAGATCCATAAAATGTAGGAAAATAGAATCTATTATGCCTCTTTCTTCTATTGGTGCTATAGGATCCTCTTTATTCTTTAATATGGAAGAATTGTTGGAGAGTTAGCTTCTCCTTAAATGCTCTAGACTATGCTTTGTACTCTTCAAGATATAGACTGAGAGTCTCATGAGTCTCAGTTTCATTCCTTTCTTCACTTCTATACCTCTTACCTTCTATAAAGAAAGGGGGCATAGTGGATCTATGAGGAGATCTAGGATTCTCCGCTCTTTTTTTCTACTGATAGGAAGTACTCTCCTCATCACATCTTTTTCTTGGATCTTCTCTCTATCCTTCCTTCTTCATTTGATTGTCGCCCTTGGAGATGCATGGATCTAAAGAAAGGAGTGACGGATTTTTCATCCTCCATGATAGATCTCATCTATCTGTTCTTCTTTCAATGCAAAACATGATGTGTCCACAAGCTGAGCCAAAGATCATGCTCTGATACCATTGTAATATCCCAAAAGGGAGAATGCAGTAATACTTCAAACAATATAAGAACTTATAGCAAGATAAACAATAAATCTAAGTACACATCAGAATATCCATAAAGAGCTGAGCCATTTTAGTATATTGGAGAGATTCAGTTACACAAGTACATAATGTAGGTAGATCTAGCCAAAAAGATCAGCTAGGATCACCTTGAAAAACATGCATACAACAGGTACATCGTAACTATGGAGGCACTGAAGTAAATACTGCACAGTCCTTTCAGTTGAACATGAGCATATAGGTGCAGGATAAAAAGGAGAATGCATATCTACTCAAATTCAGAGCTCTGATGATGCCAATATTCAAGATCTAGCCAATGTGATGGATTCCCAAGATAACCTAGAAAGGATTTTCCAGATCTGCAACTTTGAATCACCTCCCTAGGATTTGATCCTTGATCTACTAGGAAATACAGATCTGAAGCTAGACCTGAAAAATAGATGGCTGAAATATGATATCAAATTAGACCTATGCTTGAAGGGCTGATCCCTTCTTCATATCTATGAGCCGAAAGCTATAGATATAGCTTCTCAATCCTCCAATGATGGTTGCAGCTTCTGCAACACAGCTACCTCTAGAAACTGCATTGTGAGGGAAAGAGAGGCCTTATGCCTATTGAAAAAATCTACAATAAATTCCAGGCTGATGGTAAAACTGATGGAAATGTGAGGGAATGATCCCTCACAGGATTGCTAGCTAAAATACTAGCAACTTCCTTCCTCCTTCTAGATCTGCAATATAGACAGCATTATTCCTGAAGTAAATACTACTGCTAGGAGGTCAATAAATTTTGGCCTGATGCCAGATCTACAATGTGGCTCTAGGAGTGCTAATATATAAGCCCAAGTGATGGTAATAATCCCTCACAATTGTTCTCTAGCTGAAGTACTGAAGACAACTTCCACCTTCCAAACTGATCTTCAGGAATCTGCAGATTTATGAATATAAATGTTTCGCAGAAAGTAGAGAAGACATGTGGCACCAATGCCTGATGTAGAATGAAGAGAAATCCTCTTTCCAGAGCTACTCAAGAAAGACGTGGGATTCCCACCAAAGAACACCCTATACTAAACAACACCTCCAATCTCTGCTAAACAGCCCAAGAATGTAGTGGAATGTCACTTGACAATTCCAGATCTAAAATATCACACATCAAATAATCCAAGATGCCTTTCACCTTTTCCTTCATCTCCTTTATAATGTTTGAGCCTTCCCAAGCGTTGGCCCTAATCTCAACTGTGCAGTCACATGTGGACAATATCCTCCAAGTGGGACTGCACTGTTTGACCAAATCAACCAACAATTCTAGGTGCAATGTACACCTTCTCCATCGTGTGTGCTTCATTTGCACATGATCTTCCATCACTTGATCGTGAATGCTCAATGATCCCTTTGTTTGAAATCTTCAAGGTCATAGTTGACTGAATCAACCCTCCATGATCTTTCTCATTAAATGAGACATGATCTCCAATCTCATTCACATTAGTAGTTGCTCAACTACCTCATTTTGTAGATCTAGGCTTAATTAGTCCAAATTTATACACAAAAAGTCGATTTTATTCATCTTTTGGGTTTGTGGGTCCCTCCACCCTTTTATTTACTTAATTCATTAAGAAAGTTAAGGAATCTAATATTCCAAATATGATGTGAAAATTTGGGAATATTACATAAAGGAAGTAAACCAAAAAGTGGACAAGAAGACAAAGGCAGTAAGCTAGATGACGATGAAGAAACCAATGATAGTTTAGGGAGAGAAGAAAATTTTGATGAGCAGAACAATGAAGGTAAAGAAGAAAACATTGATCACAATGGCAGTGATAAATGGAGCAGTGACAAATATGAAGATAGGACTCATGAAGAGACAGAGTTTGAAGGTAATTGCAGTGGAAAAGAAAAAGAATATAGTGGGAAAAAAAGTGAAGAAAACTCACATAATGAGGTAGAAAGCGAAAATCAAAGTAAAGGAGAGAATAATGAAAGTGCCTCTAACAGTGACCCCATAGAAAATGCAAGTAGTGATAAAGAGCTAGAGTTTGAAAGTGAGGACAGTGGGCTAAATCATGAAGAAAAGGACAGTCATGAAGGTAGAGATGTACAAAGCAATGATGAAGACACCTCTAGTGTTGCAACTATATAGGATGAGAATACATCAAACAGTGATGAAGACACCTCTAACCATGACAATGAAGATACTAATAATGTAAATGATAAGGTTGCAAACCTAGAGCATGATAATTCAGAAGACATAGAAGAAGATAAACTGATGAATATCTTAGCAGTGATGCTAGCATGAGAAAATGTGAGGGTGCCTCTCAAGAAGGCAGTCAAGAGAAAAGTGAAGAAGACACACATATAGAGATCATCAATGAGAATAAAAGCAGTCCTAAGGTCACTGATGATTAAGGTATTCAAATCAAACTTGTTGCACTTTTCCCTCTTACTTATCAAAGAGGAGAGAGGCATGTGTTTTCTACCTCTGAAGGGCAAGGGGCCATGCCATCTTCCTCAACTCAAAATATTGACAAAGGTAAGAAAAAAATGAAAGAGGAAGAGGAAAATCATGAAGAAGAGAGGTAATTTGAAATTATTCACATAGACAGTGATGATGAGAATGAAACAAGAATTGAAAACTCCCTTCTCCAATACTGGAATGCACGAATCAAAGATTTAGAAGCTGAATTAGAAAGATTAAAAGATGTCATTCACTTCCATCAGATGCAAAACAAGAAAATAAGCACCCAACAGGCCATCTATGAAACAAGAACACTCAGGTTCCAGAAAGAGGCTCAAAGGGCACAGGTGAAGTTGGAGGATTTCATGGACACCTATGAAGAAAGTGAAGATGAGGAGGGTAAAACTAGAAGGAGGCCTAGAACTATGGGTCTAAAGAAGGCCTTAGCAAGAGAAAGAGAGCTTGAATCAGCCCTAGCAGAGCAACATCCTCTCAATGACCTCCTAGCAAGAGAAATTGAACATGATAGGGAATCATGGCTTGAGAGGGCTAACATACATCTTGAAGCCAAGCTGAAGAAGGCCTATAAAGACTTGGATCTACAAAGAAGAATGGCTAAGCACTATTCTCAAAGAGACCAATTTGCAAAGCAAGAACTCCACAGGGCCAAAATTGAGATCCAAGCACTAAAGGAGGAAACGCACCAAGCTAGCCTTGTTATTTTGGCTCAAGCTTCTCTATAGGTCTCCCAAGACCCATCAGGCATGCCTCCGCCAAATTTGGGAGATTTTTGACAATATTTTGTTTTTTTGCAAATTTTGAGGTTAGGAGCGCAGCACGCCTGGTGCTACGCTCTTTTTCATGGCATATTCAGGAGGAAATGTTTGCATTTTTGGGTTCGGCATCATTCATACATCATTCTCACCAAGTTTCAAATCAATGGGAGTTGTTTTGGTCCCTCAAAAGGGTCAAACACACCCAATTTTTCACCTTTCTGCCTCCCTTTCAAGACATGTGTTACGCTCTTATACTCTTGGAATTTTCACTTTTTGAATAGGCTGTAGAGGTCATATCAAAAATCCAAGGATAGATATGGGAAGTAGACTTCAAGGGCTTTCTGACAAGCCATCATGGAGCCTTATCCGACATCGGTAAGGCCTTCAAAACACTGTTGTAAGAAGACCCATTTTTTTTTCCTCTGCTACGCTCCTAGCATGCAAATTCAAATTTGACACATAGTGCTACACTCCTGTGGTTGAAAAGTCAAAATGTGCATTTGGAAAGTTTTTATAGGCTTTTCAGAGCCTAAAGGCCAATTTTAATTGCTAAAAATGGCCGAAAAGATATTTATTTTAGATATTTTTGTGCCTTGGGCCTTGCAAGGCCTCAAGGACAATAGAGATACTTCTGACTAGCCAATAGACTTCTAGATGATCTATTAGGTTTTCCTCCTCCTTTCTTGATATATAAAGCATGAGGATTCATTGTAATAGGGGGCTTTTGATGAGTTTGAGAGAAATACATGGTTTTTGGAGGTTGAAGATAAATTTGGTGTTATGGAGCTTGTGGATGATTTTCCTTGATTGATGGTGATGAAGGCTTGCTTGCAGGATCCCAGAGTTTAGTTAATGGTGATGTATCTCTTATTTTTTCACATTTTCTTGTTTATCATATGTCCATATTCCTATATTGCAATAGCTCAGAAAGGTGTAGGATGAAAAATGTTGTTTGAGGCACCTCAACCCTCCTGTTTGCTATTGTCTTCATGTTTTCCTCTGTTGGGTTAGTTTGAGGAATTATTAGTTGCTCCTTAGGCCCACACAAGCTTGAATATTTTATTATTGGATTAATATGATAGTTTCCTAACATGATTCATGGTAAGCCCTACTTGTTTGATGCTATCTAAACTCTGTCTTGAAATCTCTCTTTGATGTATTGATTGTTAGGTTAAGCCAAAGAGGTCTTGTTTCGATATTTGTATATGCTTATCAGTTTGCCTCAAAGTTTTTTATAGTTTAATTAATGATGTTTAGGAGTTCCCTCTTCATTTATTGATGCTATTTTTCTCTTATATGTTTTCAAATCTCGAAAGTAGAATCATTGAAATTAGATAAATTTTCTCACTTTCTTTGTTCCACTGGATTGTATATCTTGAATGTTTATTTGTTTAAAAGTATTGTCATTGAGTAAATGGTGTGCCCTATCTCATGATTAGTATCTTTTGCTTATCAGTATTTAATACGTCCTTGTTCATTGGTATTCAATAAAGGATACTTCACTACCCTTTCCCTTACCTTGGTTCCCCAACTTTATTTCCATCTCACCTCACACATTAACTTTAAGGATCCATTGACTACACTAGATTTTCCCTGTGATGTACTCCAATTCATTATTGAGATATCAATGACTTCATAGACTCCATAGCCCAATTGATTTGATGACCTCTCACTCCACCTATCCTACTTTATCATCTTACCCCAACCAAAACAAACCACAAACCTACACTTAACAACTAGCCTAAAACCAACCATCTAAAGTGAAAAAGTTCACATCCTTCGCACATAATAGAGAGAGCCCTCTCTGAGTCTAGGAAGGCTAGGTCCTGTTAGTCATCAATAATGTTTGCTGATATCAAAGGGTGACTAAGTTGTAAAGCCTAGTTTTCTAGAAACAATATTTGAAGAAACATTGTGAGTTGTAGAAATCTCACTGCATTCATTATCCTAAGCCTAATTATTTCACTATAAAATTTATCTTTTGTCTTTTCAAAGTTACCTTGCTGCAAAGAAAAATCCATTTTCTAGACCTGATTTGCCTCATTTTTATCACCTCACTTACACTGTCATTCATCCTTTTTCCCTATAAAAAACCATTTATTTTCCCCTCTAAAATCCCCTCATAATTACCTCATTTATCCCATTTCTTCTGAGAAGGCCTTAAAAAATGTAAAAATTCATTTTACATTGTTTAAGATTTAACTTTAGGCCTATTGCACCCTTTAATTTTTCATTAAAAACTAATTTTTTATGCTAAAGGCGCCCTTTACACAAAACGAGCCTTTAAGCCCCTTTTTGGCTTAAAGCTCCAACCCCCTTCCCCATACGACTCTAAACCTAGACCATTTCTCTATCTTCCTAAACCCCCCTTCGTTTTGGCCCTCGGTCCCCTTTTTCCCAAAAGACCAAGGCCTCTGCCTCTTTCTAAGCCCCTTCCCTATTTATTTATTCTACTCTTTCGCCCCTTTTTATACCACCAAACCTTACTAAACCCCCCCCCTTAACCTTTGAAAGGATTAACATCGACCCGTTTCTCCCTTTCTTCCCATCTTCACCTGCACCCTCTATCAACTCATCTAGACCATTGATCCTGAGCCTTGGGCCCTGATCCAATGACCACTACACTCCTGCCTTTCATCCCATCT
Organism: Pinus albicaulis; assembly: GCA_034641835.2. Classification (NCBI taxonomy): domain Eukaryota; kingdom Viridiplantae; phylum Streptophyta; class Pinopsida; order Pinales; family Pinaceae; genus Pinus; species Pinus albicaulis. Next base: position 2,045,861,066 of record CM076575.1, read on the forward strand.
CTTAACTCAACCTCGCAACACGACAAACCCGCATACATCACCAAGCAGGGCCCTACCTTCCACTACCCCTTTCTGTCTATTCACACCTCGCCACCTATCCATGGGCCATGTCCTCTAGACCTGTGTCGTGTTTCCCCCATTTGCTCTGCACCGTTGATCTCATTTCTTGAGATCCGACGGCCCACATTCATATTGCGCGGAATTTTGCACCGAGGTTTAACGCCCTCAACCCACATGAAAAAGGTAGTTTTTCCCTAGACACGCGTCCAACACTGAGTGGAATCACATGGTCTCCGGTCAAAACCACCTACCATTCTTAACCCACGCGATAAACCACCACGGTTGTCCAAAACCGCTTTCTTCCCCTCGTGCCTACTTCAATTTTCCTCAATTTTCCACCTGGTTCCGCATATAGAACTTCCTCTATGCATCTTCTCTCCCTCTGTAAATCACCCCCCGATGCTTCAGAACCCTAAAAAATGAAGTTTTCTCCACTCCCACAGGTTTTAAATTAGCATTATTTGTGTGTTTGCAGGTTTGAAATGGTGGTAATGCTCAGAGGGGCATTCCAATGGAAAATAACCTCTTGGTGATGATCCAAGAGGTAAATATATAAAAATAAGGCCAGGAGAGCTTGCATAAGGTTGCACCCTCAATGAATCATGATCATCAATGGGTTATAAAATCCTCCAACGTACAAAGAAACCCTCCTTTCACACAAAAGAAAAAAACAACAGAAGCATCAGTAAAAGAAATGGAGAGCAGAAAGATCGGCAGGGCTGATTATAGATCAAATGATAAAATAGAGGATTAGGCCCTTAAAGACAGTGATTAAAGATAAAATATCAAAGGTTTAAAGATAAAGGATAGATGAATTAAACAATCATAAAACAGAAATAGAAGATAAAGGTGGTAAGACAAATTATTAAAGCTAAATCAAGGTTAAAATCCTATTATTGAGTTTGATGATTAATACTAAACTAGATAAACCCAAAGATAGCCTTGAATAACTCAACAAGGAAGCAGTCACTCCTCCAAAAGGTCAAATTGCCACCTACAACATGTTTTCTATCCATAAACGCAATTGGAAGTTATTGCACATATCATAAAATATTTTATCTGTCAAGGCAGTTATTGTAATAGTTAAGGATAGGCCTTAAATTCAAACTGTTCACCTATTTTCCCTCAAAAGTTAGGACAAAGTTATTGAAACGGAGAAGTAGCTGCAGATATTCCTGCCTTAGGCCTTGCATGGTTTTCTAGGTCAGGAATGCACTTACTCTGTAATAAATGATACTCAAACCCTATCTTAACCTCACCTGCTCATTTGCAGCATAAACACTGCATCTGAACTCATTGTATTATTGGCATTTGATGACTCTTTGAAGTTGAAGGAAAATTGATGTCTTGGATCTTGTGGATGCTTTGATTTGTTTGTTGATGGAGGAGACTAGATCACTGGATCCCTGACCTTGGCTGTTGGTGAAGTGCTTCTATCTGTTATTGTTATTTTATATGTTCATTATGTTTCCATCTTACTTTGTTATAGAAGAGTGGAAGTTTTAGGCTAAGAAATGTCTTTTGAAAGCACCTTAGTTCTTTTTTCTCTTCACTGTCTTAATGTTTTCTTCTGCAAGGTCTGATTGGAGGATTCTTAATTTCCCTCTGGTCCCTTCTAGTCTATAATTTTAGAAATCATTCAATAGAGTATAACCAAGGAGTCTCCCTTTTGGTAAGTCCATATCCCTTTGAGTACGGCTTGAGACGTTGTTTTAAGGAATGATTTCAATAGAGTGAAACCAGGGAAATTAAGTGGTGATTTCATGCTCCTTTGAGTACAAATTGAGGATTATTTTTAAAGATATTTTAAAAGTATGATTAGTAGAGTCTAAACTAGGGAAGTCTATGGTGTGCCCTATCTTCTGGACTGCCTCAAAAGGTTGCTTTAAAGGTTCCTAAAGAATTGGTCAAAAGCAGATTAGATTATTTATGTTTGATCTTAGGCTACTCTTACTATTTATCTTATATGTTTTCTTATCTGAAAGTAGTTTTTTGATTGTTGGATTGTTGTCCGAAAGGTTTGCTTATTAAAATTTTGTCAAAGAAGTATATGATTTTCCATGTCCTTTGGCTTACTTCAAAACAAATTCCTTGAAAGATGCTTCTTGTTTAGAGTACATAATAAGGAATTCATAATTTCTCTTTGTCCTACTTTTCATTCTCATCCTTAATGTTCACCTCATTACCCTAAGAACTTTGAAGATCCACTGGCCAAGTTAGATTTTCCCTATGATACTCCCCTATCCATTAATGAACTTATCATGTATTTCACTTGACTCCATTTCCCAATGACTTAGATATTTTCCCATTCTATCTGTGCTCTTTGATCATCATACCCAACCAAACAAACAACAAACCACATACTTCATAACTAGCCTAAAATCAACCCTTAAAAGCAAACAAGCACACATCCTTTACAAAGAAATTTGAGAGATCCCTCTCTGATTCTAGGAAGGCTAGGTCCTAGAACTCTAAAGATTGGTTTCATGTTGTCTTATCATTTGGTATGCCAATCTACCAAATCATAGGACCCCAACATTATGGCGATCACAGTGGGACCTTTTGAGTAAAGTCCTTAGATAAAACACTTAGTATTCATCCAGTGAACCATAGTTGCATTTAAACACTACTAAATCAATAGTAATTATGATGAAGCCTTCTAAATCAGTGATAATCCAAGTACACCTTAGGATTCTAGAAACCCTCATCAAACCTTAAAGGATCAAAGCTATCAGCCATAGAGTAGACTCTCTTTGTGTCACCGTCTTAGCTACATGATGAGTCAGGTATAGTACACTCTTACAAACCAAAGAACCATAGAAAACTCAGAAAAGCCCCAAAAATATCTTCTAATTGGCTTTTATTACTTATTAGTGGTGGACCATAACATATTTTACCTTCAAACAAGCTAAAAATTTCCACCTGGCGACTCCACTAGCCTTAATAGGCCTATTACTCCACTAGTACTCTTAGATTTCCTCTAGATTGTTTCAAATCAGTCCCTAGGAGTCTAAAGGGCCTAGTCCCATATTTTAGAAAGATACTAAAACACTAAGAGAGGTCAAGTTACTGAAAATAGTCCTTAAAGTTTCAGCCTCTCTAAATTTTGAACTTGAAATATGGCTTCACATAGGATTAATACCAAATCTCATCGAGACCCTAACCCTCCTAAAATAGTTGATGATCTAGAAAAGATTTTGTGGAAAACTTCTAGAGCTGGAAATTTAACTACTGATAGGACTATCTAAAGAATAAGATATGTTCCTAAAAACCTTACAGTCTTGAAAGATCCGTACTATGACTTGTCTCATACAAAGAACCTATTTAGAACTAAGTCATATAGTGATATAGACCAAGCTGGACTTGAGCCCATAGATTTGGAACAGAGTTCTAGTAGAGAAGCCTCACGTTCTACTCCACATGATTTTCATCTTATCCATCACTTTAGCTCCTTCCATAACAAATATGCTCAAAATCAGTTTGCTGGTCCTAGTACTTCCAATACACCCATCCATACTTTCACTATTCAAAACACTCCATTTCATCCCACTTTCCCTTTCACAAATCAACCTCTTATGAACCCACTATTTTTTCCTATCATGGCTGCCTGGTATGCTCCATTAGTGTTACGAAAACCTCTGGTTTACCCTTACCAAATGATTATCAATCTAGAATTCCCCATTTCACTGGAGTTGAATCCACTATTGCCTAACAACATGTGGATAAAATGAGTGATGCTTTTGATTACATGGAAATAGAAGAAGAGACCATTAAGATGAAAATCTTTGCCCAAATTTTAGGAGGAGAAGCCAAGAAATGGTTTAAAAACTTAACTCCTAATAGCATAAATGATCTCCCTTCTTTATATCAAAAATTCATAAAAAAATGGGAAATTTAAAAGAACCCTCTCCAAATCCTTTCAGAATATAGCAACCTCAAGAGAAACACTGGGGAAAGTGTCCAAGATTATAGCACTAGATTCAATAGTATTTACAATGCACTTCCCCCAAACATGAAACCTCCACTAGGATTGGCCTTAGGTAAATTTCCTGAAGGCTTTGATCCAGAAATGGCCTACCAACTAAGAGAAAGATACCCCTTAACCTTAGAATATATGCAGAGGGGAACCATAAGTGTAGAGGAAAATATGATTGAGAAAAGAGCTAGGTTGAAATCAAAGAAAAGAGTCTCATCCAAAGATGAAACAATGGCATCAACCTCATCATCTGATGCCAAAATTGACAACTTAGTGAGGGTAATGGAAAGAATTCTTGATAAAATAAATCTGAATGATAGGATGCCTCCTAGAGAAAACTAAATCAACCCCCAAAATAGAAATAGAAATCCTAATTTCAGAAGAGACCCTATTCAAGATAGACAAAGAGATAATGACCAACAAATTAGGCTTCCCTTTCAACAAAACTATGTAGATCAGGAAGAATAAAGGGAAATTGAAAGGTTTTGTTGTGTAACCAGCTCCAAAAATATAAGAAAAGAGATATCAATGCCTTAGAAATGAGCCACTTCAAGGGGGCAACCTCCAATACATTACATAAATGAACAATTATTGGATGCTACAATTTACAAAACCTCCTTTCTATATATAGGAGTCCATGGGGCCATAATGTAATCCTAGTGGGCCACAATGTAATCCTAGCTGACCTAACAATAATAATTTAAGGGCATGATAATAACAAAATGGGGGTTACAAGGGTACAATAATAACAATAAGGGGGTTCCACTAACAACAATAAGGGACTATACTAGTAATATAGGGACCTAACATGCCCCTCTCCTTCAAAAAAGTGTTGTCCTCATGACTTGAGTAGCTCTGGGTGCTTCTGTATAAAATTCTCATCCTCCCATGTAGCATCTTCAGTGGATAAGTTCTTCCACTTGATGAGATACTCTGGAATTGATCGATTCTGTAGTTGTTGAGTTCTTGTTTCCATGACCACTTCAGGTTCCAATATGATTTTTCCTTCCTCATCAAGTTTTGGAAATATTGTTTGAACTGGAAGATTTTCACCTATAACCTTCTTTAAGCATGAAACATGGAAAACCGGATGTACTCGCGAAGAAGCAGGAAGCTCCAATTTGTATGCCATAGTACCAATCTTTTGCAACACCTTGTAAGGACCATAGTACTTTGGCGATAATTTATTATCCTTCTTAGCTTGCTTGAGGGACATTTGTTTGCATGGTTGTAGCCGTAAAAATACCCAATATCCTACAACAAAACTTCTCTCGCTACGATGTTGATCTGCCTGTTGTTTCATTCGATTTTGTGCCAAATTCAGGTTATCCTTTAAGAGTTGGAGAACTTCTTGCTGATGCTCGATGTGATCTTCCACTGCTTGAACCTTCAAATTTTTCCTTAAAGATGATGTGATGGATGGTGGATGATATCCATAAAGTGCCATAAATGGGGTCATTTTTGCTGCAGTATGGAAGGAAGTGTTATACCACCATTCAGCAAGAGGTAACCACTTGACCCATTGTGTTTGTTTATCGGATACAAAACAACGAAGATATCCTTCCAAACATTTATTTACTATCTCAGTTTGACCATCAGATTGAGGATGATAAGATGAGCTATGTGCTAATTGAGTACCCAAACAAGAAAATAACTCCGTCCAAAAATTTCCAGTAAAAATGGGATCTCTGTCGCTCACAATAACCCTTGGGCTTCCATGTAGCTTTTGAATTCTGTCCATAAATGTAGTAGCAACTGTACTTGCTTTAAATAGATGAGATAATGCACAAAAGTGTGCATGCTTGGTAAGTCTATCAACTACCACCATGATGACACTCTTTCCTTCGGACTTAGGTAAACCTGTGATAAAATCCATTGAAATCTCCTCCCAACGTTGACTTGGAATGGATAAAGGTTGTAGAAGTCCTAGGGTCTTAATTGTTTCCACTTTATTCTGTTGGCAAACCAAACATTCCGCCACAAACTTTCGAATATCAGATTTAAGGCCATCCCAAAAAAATTCTTTCTTTACCCTGTGGTAAGTTTTTAAAAATCCTGAGTGTCCTCCTAAAGGAGAAGTGTGCAATTCCAAAAGAATATTTTGTTTTAGTTGGGAATTATTACAAAGATATAAGCAATCTTTGTACCATAAGGAATCATTTTTCCAACTAAATGTATCAGATGTACTAGGATCTTGCTGCAACTTTTGAATGAGTGTCCATACATCTTTATCCTTCTTCCATTCATCTCTTGCTTCAGTTATCCAATTTGGTTGGATAATAGAAATTGCACAAAGCAATGCTTCCACCTCTTTATTCTTTCTTGAGAGTGCATCTACAACAAGATTAAGCTTTCCTTTTTTGTAGATTACTTCAAAGTCATAACCCAACATCTTTGTGACCCATTTTTGCTGCTCTTCTGAAGATAGTATTTGCTCCAAAAAGTGTTTAAGACTATCATTATCAGCTTTTACCTTGAAGTGTATTCCCATTAGGTAAGTTTTCCATTTCTTTAGTGCATGCAGTATTGCTAACATTTCCTTCTCATAAATAGGTTTCTGTAAATAGTTTCCTTTGATTGGACGAATTTAAAAAGTAATGGGTCTTCCTTCCTGCATTAAAACCCCACCAATTCCATTTCCTGAGGCATCACATTCCACAATAAAGGTTTTTGTGAAGTCTGGCATAGCCAAGACCGGTGCTAGGCACATTGCCTCTTTAAGATGTTCAAAGGCCTTAGTTGCTTCAGGAGTCCATGAAAATGCATTTTTCTTCAATAATTTTGTTAGAGGTGCTGCTATTCTCTCATAATTCTTAAAAAACTTGTGATAATACCCTGTTAACCCGAGAAATCCTCGCAACTGCTTTATGGTTGTGGGGACTTTCCATTCCTTAATGGCTTAAATTTTGTTAGGGTCTACTTTAACACCCTCGTGAGATACAATATGACCCAGATATTCCACCTCGTATACTCCAAAGAAACATTTGGATGATTTTGCATATAATTGTTTCTCTTGCAATAGTTTGAGCACCCTATCAACATGTTCAACATGTTCCTTCCAAGACCTGCTGTAGATTAGTATATCATCAAAAAATTCTAGCACAAATTTTCTTAGGAAGGGTTTGAAAATGGAATTCATCAACCCTTGAAATGTAGACGGTGCATTGGTAAGGCCAAAAGGCATGACCAAAAATTCATAATGACCCTCATGAGTTCGAAATGATGTTTTTGGAATATCTTCAGTCTTCATTCTAATATGATGATATCCTGAATGAAGATCCAACTTGGTAAAATAAATTGCTCCATGTAATTCATCCAATAATTCATCAATCACAGGAATGGGAAATTTGTCTTTAATGGTGAGCTTATTGATCTTCCTATAATCCCAACACATTCACCATGATCCATCCTTCTTGTGTACCAATACTACAGGAGCAGAGAAAGAACTTTAACTAGGTTGAATTATACCCGCCTCTAACATTTCTACAATCATACGTTCAATTTCGCTCTTTTGGAAGTAAGGATATCTATAAGGCCTGATATTTGGAGGAACACTTCTTGGAATCAAACGAATAGCATGATCATGATCACGAATAGGTGGGAGTCCTTTTGGAGTTTCAAACACCTTGGAATGATTTTCCAAGACTTGTTGGAGATCAACAGAAATAGATGATTTTGATGTCGGAACTTCTAGTGAGCATAATTGTGCAATTACGCCTCATTGTTCTTTCTTTAGAAGATTTTTCATTACATTAGAGCTTATTATCCTTCCTCACTTCCCTTCAATACCCCTTAATTCGACTTCCTTTCCTTCTGAAAAAAATTTCAAGAGAAGTTCTTGAAAATTAAAAGCTACCGTCCCCAAAGATTGTAACCATTGTACTCCTAGTACAACATCAGCACCTCCCATAGGAATGGAAAGCATTGGACTAGTAAATACATATTCCCCCATGGTTAGCTTGATATTATGGCATTTTCCAGAGCAGTTTATAGTTTCTCCATTTGCAACCATCACTTGACATTCTGGTGCTGGGTATAGGAAACAATTTAATTCCTTGGCTACCTTACAATGAATAAAATTATGGGTGCTACCTGAATCAATAAACACTATTACCTTTTTCTTCTTGATTTTTCCTTCTATCTTGAGAGTATGAAGAGTGGTAATTCCTACCAGTGCACTACACAATATGGTCGGATTCATTTCTTCCTCTTCTAGGGCTTGTTCCAGATGTATATCCTCTTCTTGTTCATTTTCTTCTTCCTCTTCACAATCTATGTAAAATAATTTCTTCTCAGCACACTTATGACCTTTAGTGTATTTGCTATCACAACTGTAGCAAAGCACTTTTTCTCTTTTTTCTTCCAATTGTTGTGGTTTCAACCTTGTAGGTTGTGGAAATCTAGGTGTAGCAACACTTCCTTCTTTATAGAATTGAGTAGTAGGCTTCCTTGTCGCCATAATTTTACATTCAACTTTTCTTGCCAACCTGAATGCCTTCTCCAATGAATCAGGTTTTAGAACACAAAATTCATGTTGGATGTTATCCTTTAAAGTGCCCATGAAGAGATAAATCTTGTGTTCCTCTGGAATATCAGTTACCCTTATATTTAATTTTTGGAAGTCCTCAATGTGCTGCCCCACTAAACCCTTTTGTTTGAGATTTATCAATTGGCTAACGAAGGTGTTGCTCTTTGTATCCTCATAATGTGCTATCATTTCTTCCGTAAAAATTGACCAAGTGACAATTTTTTTACGGGAGCAAAGCCATCGATACCATACAAATGTATTTTTTCTAAATGTAAAGTTGCAATGCGTACCTTTTGTGTGTTTTGCACATTATGGAGATCAAAATATTGCTCCATCTGTAGTATCCATGTTACAGGATCCTTTCCATCAAACTTCCTCATATCCATTTTTTGAATATGGTGGTTCTTCCCGCCAACATTAGAGTTTATGAAATCACGATTAACATTTATTTTTTTCTCATCATGAGGTTCTTCTACTATCTTTTCACCATTAGGAAACATTTCTTGTATCAACTTTGTCAAACCTTCGATGTCTACTTTTAGATCATTCTTCATGTTTTCCATGTTGTTTTCCATGTTGTCTTTCATGTCATCCATCTTAGCTTCCATACCTTTCTTCAAACCATCCATCTTCGCTTCCACACCTTTCTTCAAAACTTCCATTTCATTTTTTGTTGCTCTTTACGAGAGTAAAATTTGTTGCACTTGCTCTTATAATTTTGATAGATCATGTTGCAATTCTTCATCTTCATGAGTCATAGTAGAGCCTTCTGAAGGCTTAATGGGTGTTGAATTATTTTTACGGGGCATTTTTTAGAACCCAATACTGATATATATTCTACAATATGCCCTTGGAATCAATTCAAATTGAATTTTCAAACAAGACTTATGCAATTCGAAGAAAAAAAATACACACCTTTTTCTTGCTTTTGAGGAGCTCGATATTAAAATTTGATTAGCTATGTGATTGCAGCTCTTAAATATCTGAAATTCAGCACTGAAGTAGCCCTATGAATTCTCTTTTGAATGCCATAGGTCTAACCTAATTTGGATTCTCCAAGACAAAGTTATGGCCAATCTCCCACAATGACCTAATTATGGACTGGTTTAGTAGAGCGAACTTGTATGAATTTCCACATGTCACTTTTTCATCCTTTGCCTCTGAAATTGATAGCCAAAACACTAAATTCCATCTACTTACAACCAATTTTTACGGCACTCCAATCCGATGCTCAGAGAGAGAGTTATTGAAATTTTCCCACGATCACCTCTTTGAGACGAAATTAGGGAGCCTGAAAAAGCACCACCTTCCACAAATCATATTTCCAAAAATGTTGCAAATCAAGCTTTGAAATTTTTTGACGAGTTTCCTCAAGATTTCAACTTCGCACCCTAGAAATTTCCGATTCTGAACCTTCGTAGAAAAAACATTATAGCAAAAATTCCACGATGACCTGTTTAGGAGCTTGAAAAAAGACCTAACTTCCACAGATCATATCTCCAAAAATATTGCGAACCAAGCTCTGAAATTTATTTTTAGATGATCTTCCTCAAGATTTCGGCTTCACACCCTAAATATCTCAGCTTCTGAAACTTTGTAGAAAAGAAATTATAGTGAAAATGCCATGATGACCTCTTTGGAGCAGCGAAACCTTAGAATCCAAAGCTCTGATACCAAATGTTGTGTAACCAGCTCCAAAAATAGAAGAAAAGAGATATCAATGCCTTAGAAATGAGCCACTTCGAGGGGGAAACCTCCAATACATTACATAAATGAACAATTATTGGATGCTACAATTTACAAAACCTCCTTTCTATATATAGGAGTCCATGGGGCCATAATATAAACCTAGTGGGCCACAATGTAATCCTAACCGGCCTAACAATAATAATTTAAGGGCACAATAATAACAAAATGGGGATTACAATGGTACAATAATAACAATAAGGGGGTTCCACTAACAACAATAAGGGACTATACTAGTAATATAGGGACGTAACAGGTTGGAAGAAAACCATGTGAATCTGATAGGATATGATAGTGAGACAGTTGATTTCCTCATTGAAGAAGAACAATGATTCTGATCCTCAAAACAAACTGACACAAACTATGAGGATTCTGAAGATTACCAATTGGGGTTTGAAAATGAAATAATGGAAGTACACAGACAATATGATCTTTGAAGTAAAAGGTACCTATATTCAACCAAGAAAGATCAAATAGATACTGCTATTAGGAAAAATTCATAAAACCTTCCTACAAAAACAACAAACATCAATAACACTTTGTCTAAGAAAGCTGACTCAAACAAAGACAAAACCAATGAGAAAAGTGTTGACCCTAGCTGCCCTAGTAATTCTACTAGTGGCCCTGACAAATTTGTCCTAAATAACAGTCCTAATAAAACTCAGCAAATCAAAATTGCTAAAAAGACTATGATTGACAAATCAGATGTAGATATGTCAAAATCATTAGTCCCTTTCAGCCTTGAAGGAGAAATTGCCAAGATCAAAATTAGCATACCTTTAGCTGAACTAGTAACCCAGGATGTATATAAAAACCAAGTTTTAAAAGATTTGAACATAGGAAATGAAATTGATACTTTGAATTTGACAGATGATAAACCAGAATTGTTGTTTGGTCCTGAAGTAGAAGGAAAATACTAAGAGGGAACCATTCCTCCATTTTATGTCAACTTGAATGTACATGATTATATCTTACACAATGCCATGCTAGACTCTGGAGCCTTGATCTGAAAATGTGAGAAATTATTATTTCTAATACAGAGATTGACTGTAGGGGCATTTACTGGATATGTCACCTTTAAAGAAAGGATGATATCCAGAAGCTACCTGGCCCTTTACAGATTATATCTAAAGAAATAATAGAAGTAATCACTAATGATCTGGAAATGAAACTACTTGTTTGTTGTTCAACGTATTCATTATCCATAAACTTATGTGTGCAAACTATTTTATATGTTTTGCAATTGGAACAAAGTGCTTTTGGTAAATTTTTGAGTCTTTTTTGTGTGTAGGAGGCTTATTTCTTTTTATTTTTTAACATATTTAACTCTGGAAAAACACAGCAATATAAATCACATAATATAACACAACATATGATAAGGCAGTTCACCCCTCCTAGGCTACGTCTGTTGGGTCCAAGGCCCCCAAATGGGCATGTCCTTGCTCTTGTTATGCTAAAAAATGGTTATATAGTGTGAAGAAAGCCTAAACAGGAAAAAATAGCTGTAGAAATGAGTTCATAACACAGAAAAAAATCAATATAGGCTTTTGTTTCACCTCCAAAGGTTAACCATAGCCCAATACAGCTCGAACACTCCCTAGGCCCTGATGGATCTCCAAGCTTCTCTGCTGAAGAAGTACCTGAAGATGAGCTCTGTTGCCTCTGCAACATGCACCATTGGCTCTTGAATTCTCAAATTACCCAAAATAAATAAATAAAAAAAATCACTCCAAATGGTCTATCCTAGAAAAAGTTATGAGAAAAACCACTTTTGCCCAATCAGGCCTAGAAAACCTCCTCCAAATTTGGGAGGACTATAGTTAACACCGTTAATTTAGGCCTGGCACCAAACTTGGGTGGATTTTTCCATTTAATCCACGTGGTTAAAGGTGGTAATAAATGTTAGGGGGTTGTATGTGAATGGTTTGACTAAACCACCGGCTTAACCACCATAATATGTAACAAACCACATAATTAACTGCAATCATAACCCCGTCAGAATACATGTGAACATGACCTTTGAAACCGCAATTGTGACCATTTAACGTAACCACTGGGAGCATAAACCATGGTTCTGAGCGACGGTCTCGTGGTAGAGGGGGCTGGCCCCCTTTCGGCCTTGCCCATTTGCAGTTTAAAATTAAAATAGAAGCTAGGACCATAATATGTTAAGACTTACCGTGTAGAGTGCTTGGTCGGGCTACCCGGCTGGCATTGCCTAGACCCGGGTTCAAAACTCGTAAATGCCCAAAAATTTTGACATAGCAAATTCTTCGAATTCATGGGGTGACGTGGTGGCCTTCGGGCAGGCCACGTGGCGTCCCTTGATTGGTATGCATAGAATATTTTGTAGAATATTCTATGGAATATTCCTAGAATATTCTATGGGATATTCCTATAATATTCAGTGGAATATTCTTTTTTAATTTAAAAAATGTTAAACATGGTCAAACTGGGCTTTCCCTAAAATTGTGAAATTTCAAACTTGAATATCTTTCACATACATTATCAGTTTCGAGTGCCGTTCACGGCTACATGACTGTTTTGACGAGACCTATCTGGTTTTTCAGATTCCAACCAATTTTGAGAATTTTTACAACTTAGGACATGATCACGTGATCACACCTCCCAAATGGGAAGCTTTTGGACCCACAAAATCTCTCTGATTACAGAAAATGAATATGAGGAGATTGATTATCCACTCTTCCAACGTTGAACCACTTAAATCTTCCTAACTTCATCAAATTGAGCTTCTCATAAAAAGATAAATTGTCTCTTGAATTCACTAACCAACCATTGCTAACATTGACTGAATCATGATGCAAATTCTTGAAATTTGTAGAACAACAACTATAATTTGTAGAAAGCATATTGTTTCTACAATGGTAAAACTTCAAAGAAGACTGAAAATAAGATTCACCTTGCCAGTTGTTCACATGGCGAATTTT